>VYZV01000972.1:67305-87471 GCA_013401275.1 Pandion haliaetus | reverse complement strand
GGGGGGGGGAGGGGGAGACACCAAACAACTCTTGGGAATATATCCCAAGATATATTTGCAAGAAAGATTTTCAGTATATTATTTCTCATAACACTAACATCTAGGAAACTCTCGAGCTCCCACCACATCATCTGGGTGCAGGACGATGCTGCTCCTGGTGCTCACAGGACAGCCCCACAGCAGAGACTGTGCAGGTGAGATTGTGTAGGGGAGAAATGTACAGCTTACTTTAAAACACTGCTGAAATTTAGAAAGTGTTGTATGTGGAAACCAGTGCTGAAGTTTCTGGGCTTTCTTCTCTGTATCTTCCCAGTGGGAGATGGGTCAGAGACAGGGACCCTGAAACACACCACACGTTGGGTCATGCTCCTGACTCAGTACAAATGCTTAAAATGCTCCTAAAAGGAAAAACAAAACAAAACAAAACAAAACCCCAAACCAACCAAAAAAACCCACTCGCCTTTGTTTCCAGGTCCTATTAATCAATGCAACATTTGGCCTTTGTACTGCAGTCTCTTGGGTACAAACCTGCCTGCATCCATGTTCCTGAAGTAATTTGCTTCATGCTGGGCATTTGTTTTGCTCAAATGGGAAAAGCAGTTTCACTTGGAGCCTTTACCATGCTACTATTTTATGTGTGGCATTGCTGGGTCAAACTGCCTACAGCAGTGTGGCTGCTGCAGGGTTCACACATCTTCTGGGCATTGCTGTGTCTTCATGTCCCACTTCCACGTATGGGATCCAGCCAAGTACATCTCTGTGTTAAAATGGTAGGACCAGGGAAGAATTTGGCCACAATATCTGTAGCACTGTATATAACCTGTGTGGAAAATGAATCCAGCTCAGTGGAGCACACATTATTAGCTAATGGGGTATTACATCCCATCTATTTGCTTTTACCATCTTTTAAAACAACATGATTATGCCAAATGCATAGTTAGGGTGGGATTTACAGGAATGTTCAGCTTAATGTCTCCCTGCGAGCAAAGTCGCTACATGCATGATTTCAGTGGAAACAGCAATACACAAAAATAAGGATTGCTGAAGAGGACAAGCTGTTGAAAGCATGCCCTCTTTATTACCAGTATGGCGAGCATGTGCTGTCAGCATTTTATATGTGACTGTACTGGTTTAAACAAACAAGAGTGTGGTGTAGAGCAAAAAAGCTGACAGAAAGAATGATTTAGGATGAACCATCCTTCAGCAACCACTTAAGGGCTGTTCGGAGACAAGGCCTGGGTAATTGGATCACAGACTCCACCTCGAGCCCCCGCCGAGCAGCAGAACTAGCTCTGGCCAAGCTCACAGCCAGGGAATTCAGAGACAAAAAAAATATCAGCAAGGCTTAACAGGAGAGAGGTGGCCCTGGTATTAGATGAGTTGGGTCTGAACACAATTGACTTATCTGAGACAGAGAGAAGGTTTTAGGTGAGACTGATGCATATAGACTGTGGGTTGATTTAAAAGCACTTTCTAAGCTTTGTTCCTGCTGCAAAATATAGAGGGTGCCTCTGTGTTTTATTGCAGATCAGCAGTGCAGCGTGGGACTACACCTCTCAATCATCCCCACTGATTTGGTTTACACCACAGAGCAGTCCCCAAGGATGTAAATGTGAGGATGAAACGACCCTGGAAGATGTGCTCCAGAGGCACGCATTGTACTCCCAGCACTAATAGACATGCAGCCAACAGGGCCAGATTAGAGCTATCCGGGAACAAAATCCCTTGAAATTAGTACTGTGTGGATGGTGGGTCCTCAGCAGCAACTGCTTTACTCTAAGTCTGCTCTATTTAGGCTGCACTGTTTCCTGATGTAACCAAGCCATACAGATGTTAAGAGTCCTTTTGGTGGTCATGAATGTCCCTGAAATGGAGTTCTGAATGGAAGCAGCTCACTTGCCCAGTCCCAGTTAGACACAACATAAAACTGGTGCATTCAGAGTAATATAGCCCCCTTTCTAGTCTTAACCAGAGGTGACCGATCAGAGGGAGGATACAAGTGTCACCTCTTTAATCCTCTGAGGTATAGTTTGCCCAACAACAGGATTACCCCTGGTTACCTTCTTTTGGAAGAATCTCATTCCCACAAACCCCATCACTATTCAACGCAAGAGCAACACTGATGGAAACCACGCTGTGGACTCAACTGTAGCTTTCTAGAAGGGCTACTGAGAGGCTGCAGAACCCTTTGAAGCCCAGGATCTCTTCAGCAGCCTAAAGCTGTGTGTCTCCACTATGAGAGTTACTTGGATTTCACAGTAAGAGTACCCTTCTGATATAAACAAGCATATTGTTGGGTCAACAGTGAAATTGTTTGGTGAAAGCAAACAACTCCAGTAAAAGAACGCTGCCAACTCTGCCTGCCCTGTAGCACAAAAGCCAAAAAAGGTTATCTAGTGTAAGGAAGGAACTCTAAAGGTGAAAATAATAAAATATAACTATATCTCTTGTGAGCATAAGAATTATAAAAAAGAAGTACTCATAGATAACTAAAAATTGTTCTCATGCACTTTCTGGTAAGTCTTCACTGATCTCTCACTTACTAGATTTAATTAGTAATAATGCTACATTAACTGATTGTACTATCCAGCACGCAGACTAGGGGTGTACTCCTAAAACAGAAGTAAAAATTCTGTTAAATATATCGCAGGACATCTGTTCTTGACTAAAGCTACCTCAATTAAGCAGCTGCACTTTAATAATAAACCAGAGGCAAACATGTAGCATTACAGATGTAAAAAACATTAAGTAGATCCAAAACTCCACTCTGGATCCAAGGAGACTCTCAGCAACACCAGTAAAGTCCTAATTTAAACAAACAAAACCGAAAAAAGTAGGTAAAAAAAAAAAAAAAAAAGAGAAAAAAGGAGAGCACTTTCCAATGGCCAAGCCAGTAATTTGTCATCTCTATTCATTTTCATCTTCCCTTTACTCTCCTAAGAGCTCAGCCATTGGCACACAGCATTCAAACAGGAATCGCTGAGCTGCTGAAGCACCATGAGTTGACTCCGTCACCCCTTGGCCCAAGGGCAGAAACCCAGTGCCCACCTCTGGGGACACCTTTCACAGCCTGTTACGGCCACCTGAGCCCAAAGCAGCAGTGAACACACGGCCCAATCTACTATAAAACTTCCCCAAAGCAACCAGAAATCATAAAGAGGAACAAATATCAAGTTATAAAACCTCTCATGACACACACACATACTACCAAGTTTAGCCACAGCACCAGGAAGGTAATATTTGAAGTTTACAGAAAGCAAATTCGAGTAAGCTCCAAGTCAATCAGAAGTGACTGAAAACTGCTTCGGTCCAAATAGGTGTTCAGAAAGGTCACAGCTGGTGTAATTATCCTTGCTAGACTTAGCATGCCTTTTCAGCTGTGTGCTAAGGCTGCCAAGAGCTGAAGTACACTCAGAATGCCTAAGTAACTGCCACCTTACGAAAAAAACCCAACCCACCTCCCCCTCCAAAAACCCAGAGGGTCATTAAAAAAAACAATCCTAATTTAATGATACTTCAAGTTAGTGTGCAGGAAACAATTTATTTTGGAATGTAGTTGGAAGATTTTTCAAAACCAAGCTCTCTCTTTTCCCCACAGAAGTTCCTGTCTGCAGGGACAACCCCGGTCAGAGAAATATAAACGAGAATTCACATTGAAAGGGATCACGTGTGAACGGCAACATAATGGAAAGGGTATAAGAAAACAAAGCCTCCAAAATGTTAATTATATCTCAAAGGGAGAGTAAAATCTAGAAATGCTATTTCTAAAAACCCATAGTATCCAGCAGCAAAGATATCTGACATAAAACAAATAAGCAAAAATACTGTGTTATAAGAATGGTAATTTCAGAGTAGTTTTCCTACTGTTAGGGGAATAGATTCCTTTTATTTATTGTCATCACCACGGCAGTCTTTACCTACCTCTTTGCAAATAATGCGCATTATGATAGTCTCCCCCAGTTACACCCTGTGCTAAGGACAGGCAGTCCCAGCAAACTGCAGTGACGTGACAGTGTACGACTAAAGGCAAAATCATGAAGAGTTTAATGGCGACCTCCAGTACTCCTAAAGCAGGCGGTAATGAACTCAGAATCTATAGGGGTAGAGATTACTTTGGACAGAGTAAAAGGCAAGGGGAGAGGTTAGTCTGAAATGTCAGAAATATTAGCTGCAGAGAAATATAGTAAGTGAGTCAATGAGAATAGAGCTACTGGGTAAAAGGATTAAATGGCTAATAAAAGGGATACGCTACTGACCTCCAACATAGGAAGGAGTTGATAATGAGATAAGTAAAGCTTATGGAGATAATAAGGGTGTAATTATGGTTGAGTTCAAACCAGTAAGTGTATGTTAGGAAACCCCTGAGATATATATAGACATAAAATTCTGGATAACCAGTAGTAAGTGATTACCTTATAGTCCAAAGTGTAAGAGTCTCAAACAATACAAAAAATATGGCTGGATTTGAGTTTAACCTATAACCCAACAGTGGGACTACATAAAACATTTTACACTTCTTTTTTAAGAAGCACACAAGAAGGCTCAGGGATTATGCAGGAACTTATCCACTGGCCACACTGAGGTGGGGACCATAAACATACAGAGATGTAGTGGGAGACAGCCTTTGCCTGAGGAATGTGTAATCCAGAGATCCAAACATGCTAAGGAAAGGAAGGGGAAGGGGAACGGGACAGGGTCAGTTTCTTGCCCAGTTCTTGTCCCAGGACCTGTGAGCTAACTCTCAGAGCTGATATTTACCGTAGGGCAACAGCATATATGAGGCTGAATCCGATAAAGCCACCCCTTAGCTTCCTGCTAGCAACTCCTCTGCATCCCCACAGCTTTACATTTTGTTTTCCCATTTTTTAATTTGATTCTTTTAAATATGAAGCAAGGGATACCATCCACTGCTGAAGACGGCAAGTCAGACAGATTAGCCAACAGTACCTGACAAATCCTGCATTTATTGGAAAAGCACAAGTAAGCTTAAAGGGTCAAATTTTTAGAGGGACCTTCATCTCAGGCTCCCACATCAATCCTGCAATCAACTGACACTGCGAATAGTAGGATTTGATTTCTTATCATCTAATTTGTGGGTGCAAACAGCAGCCTTACACCAAGAAGCTCTAAGCACTTACAGTTCCCATCGACTTCATTTATACTTGCTATTTGCGCTTACAAATCAGGGAGATGCTTGATCTTTAAGTTCTATAATTTCCTCCTGCAATTGGTTGTACTCACAAAATTGCACCTGCAGTTGATTGCTGGAGCAGATTTAAGGGCTGGTTCTGAAGATGCAGTCTATGATTTGAGAAAAGTTAACTTTCAAGGGATGTTGGAAGAGGAAAAAACAGCTCACATAAAAATGGGAGTCATGTTTTAGCAAAAACGACAGGTACATGATTGAATAAAATGAAAGTGACAGACAACACAAGGTCTTAATAGACACAGTATACACTTTTACCCAGAAAATACAAACAAACATAGCCCAGAGAAACACTTTTTGCATAGCTGTCAATCAGAAAGTGGTAATAAAAAAAAAAAAAGAGTAAGAAATAAATGCAGATCTCAAATATTAACATCTAAACACTATTTGTCCTAGCCAAAGCATAAACAACTGTCTATAATATCTCACATGGAACACTGTGCATGCAAGTGAAGAACTTGTATGGAAAAATGACTTCTTAATTGCATAAGCTGTAATTGTGTCATTTGAATGCAGTCTGCAACATTCCACAATCAAATTGGGTATATCACCAAGTGCATGATTCTGCATATATACTCCTAAAAAATATCCATCCTTCTATTGTTTGGTGTGGCTATAACACTGGGACATGCATAACTAAAAGATTATGCAAGATATTTTCCAAAGGACTTCCTTGGTCACAAGAAATAAATAATAGAAAAAAAAAAATAGAAGAGAGGGTTGGTGGTAAAATGACTTAACAAATGTGCTGTGTTAATAAGTGACGTTACAAGTACACGCTGTGAAAGGGACAGGTGGGAGCTTACTGGGTACGCAGGGCAGTGAATTATTTAAGTGAAGGGTATTTTAGGGTCATGAAAACTGCAGCTGAAAAAAAGCTATTATGCCACTTTGTCCATACTCTGACTCTAACCCAACAAAAACCCTTAGCGCTGAGCCAGATCATTCATTTTTAATGCTTTTTTCACTGTTATTAAATGTTTCAAATGATGGAGCTTTTCCCACTTTGGGAGACAATCCCACTCTCCAGAAAAAAATGTGAAAAAATATAAATTACCCACAGAAGGAACTTAAGCAAACCAAATCTCTTCTCCTGCCAGCATCCCGTGGCTGCTGTTCTATTCCTTTGAAATGTCACACTGCAGAGATGCCTTCAAAGGGGCACAGTGAGGAAGTACAACAAACTGTAAAAAAGCTTATACCCAGGAACAATCCTTCAGCTTATCTTCCACATAACTTATTTTTCCAGGTAGTGGCAAGACAAGAAACGAAAGCTTGCAGGAAAAAAAAACCTTCAGGGAAGGTGAACTCCAACTTAGTACAAAACATGAAGATAGAAGTGACACACAGGAGACCAGTATTAATTCTCTCAAGCCTCGATATCAGATGTGCCCTATGTCCAACTCAAAAGCATCTTTGTGTGCCAGATCTGCAGATTCCGCTCTGGATCTGAAGCTCACATTGCTTTTTTCTCTCATTTCCTCTCTTTTCACACTTCCTCACAAATCGTAAATGAATTCTAAGTCAAATTTGGCTCCCAAATCACCAATTCACCATTTTTAGCAGACTTCTACAAATGTAACTCATTTGAGCTCATGTGTACAAGAAAGAGAGAGCAAGTGCACTAAAGTTAAGGTCCAACACTCACCTTGTACTCATGCCTGGTTTCCATCACTGATGAAGCAATAAGAAGGGAAAATATATTTTGTTGCTGACATGGATGGACAGAGCCCAGAGCGCAAAGAGAAGATGATCTTTTCAGAGGTTCAGAAGTTGGACTTTTCAGGGGAAGACTGTGCCTTAAATAAAAAATTTAATGAGGAAAAAAATTTCACCATGCAATGGCCTTTTGGGTCAGCAAACAAGAATGGGCTGAACTTCTAAAGGCTTTGCCATACAGTGAGTCAGAGAAATTGATCCGGTAGTCCATTTAGTTTTAGAAATCTAATGAATTGCTTTGGCCCAGATTTTGTCCTTGTGCACAAGGCAGTGTCTTGTTTCTGCCGTGAGATCACTTCTCATGGGGAACTCATTGCCTCCTCATTCAGATGTGTGTGGGACAAATATTGCAAGCTAAGTACCAAATAGATTTGGTTAGGAAACTGAATATTCTTTTTGGAAAAAAATAAAAAAAATTCCATGAAGAGAGACTAAAAAAACCATCAAAATTATCCCAGAATATTTTTATGTTTGTGATTTCAAGAAATAAATAATTAAAAATAGCTGGAAGAACTCAGATGAAAACTGGGGTTTTACTTTATTTTTAAAATCAGCTCCAATGCTGAGGTAGCTTGTCAAATAACACCAGGGAGAGAAGCACAGCCAAGGCTTTCCTGGACCTTCATGCCACTTACACAGCTTAGCCTGCTTATTTCAAGAGGGAAGCAAGCCAGTGAGCAAAGCTCTTGACCCTGTAAGTGCCTGGCCCTGAGGTTGAGAGCAAGTTGGATTCTTAATCACCTGGTTACAAGCAGCTGGGTTCAAAGTCTGAACTTAAATAGTCAGGTGTAGAAGTTCTTTATTTTACTGTAGACCTTAAAAAACCTCAAACAACAAAACAGGAACGTGGATTATTCATGAGACTTAAAAATGCTGTTCTTTATGGGCACGAAAGGTGAAACAAGCTTCTTAGACAAGTAAAGACTCTATATTTTGCCTTGCACTTTTGAACACTGCACAGTAAACCCCCAGGGTTGAATTTTCTTTGCTCTGCATGATGGTTCATCAGACATACAATTCCCATTATTGTTAATGGCAGTTGTGTGTCAAATTACTACACGTGGCATTTAGATGTTAGTCCTCTGAGCTACCTACTTTCCTCTTGCAGTATAAGCACATAGAAAAATACACCAGGATATTGTTAATTTTGAAGGTTGTTAGCTGTGAAAGTTTGTGAAATAAAAAAATTGCTGAAAGTTGTTGTTACCTTAATACCAAAAAACTATACGCAATTTTCACTTTTTGTTGCAGAGCCACCAGTACTTTATACTGTGAAGAAGTCCAGAAAAATCCAGGAAACAAAATTTAAAGTTGATGCATAGGCCACCATCAATGATAATTCTGGGGAACTCCGCTAGAGGTTAACACCAGTATATGAGACATAAAATGCTATTGAGAAAGACTTTGGAATTTTTTTTTTTTATTTTATTCTAGTAATACCTTCCAAAGAAACAGCTTGGCCTTGAATCTGCTGAGTAAATGAAACAGCAAGAGTCACAGAAAGGGCAATCTCTGTTAGAGACATACACGTTACCATTGCCTTTGATGTGGTGGAATCAAAGCTGCTTGTTTGTGTATCAAGAACAGCACATGAGGACACTTCTCCTCCAGCACACACGGCAGCAGTGTGTCCTGCAGTGGGACATCACAGGACCAGTCCCACTGCCACAGCGAGCACACCCCACCTGCAAGGCATAGGCAGCAGATGAGGTTTGTTATCAGTTTTTTTGATTATATGCTTCTCTCTTTTGAGAGGAATATGAGAAAATTGCTGTTAAACCCTCAAGGTCTCTTTTCCTCCCTTCTTCCTCTACACCGTACAATGTTTTCACACTCTGCCCATGCAATTTCAGTCAACTTACTGATGTACAAAGGAAAATTTAAACAAATGTACATCTGCTTATAGCTACACTCTGCATTTTGTTTAAAACATAAGTAGGCATCTGTAAGGGGAATAGACAGGTTACTGCTCTAAGATATGAAATATTCATAGAAACACCAGTGCGATGCCTCACCTTTGCTCCTTCAAACAGACGATGCTTTGACTGCCTCCCCAGAGCCAAGTTCCAGTGTCAGAGAGGATAGTAAGTAGCTTATTGTGTCATTAATATATGATTATGTCATCTCTCTTGGCTCTCTCCCATTAAAAAGATATTGAAGCCTATGTGTCTGAAAATCCCTAACTTGAAACAAAGCTGGGGGATTTCTTTCCCCGTTTGTAAAGTAGCTCAATGGTAAGATGAGCTGACTGGGGATTCACAGGGAAAAGGTGCTGCGACTCTTTTGTAGGAATCCTGTTTAAAAGGTTTCAGAACAGGAATTCTTCAGCACATAATTTACCTTCACACAGAAGGAGGGAAGGGACCCCACTGCCACATGTGCTCTCCTCTCGATCTACAGAAAGATGGTGGTTTAGGCAATATTGTTTTAAAATCATCGCTTCCTCCACTGGAGCTTCACTGACAATTGTACCTGAATAAACCTGGAAACCTACCCTGCTGCAGCCTCAAAACCACAAACCTTACATCCTCTTCCCTCTTGAAGTGGAAAAAGAAACAGATAATTTTCTTCCACAACACACTAATAAAACCTTTGCAGAATCTGTCTGTCTGCTGGTCCCAAGTCAACTCCTGTTACTACCAAGCCAAATTCCTGTTTGCAAGGATTACATCAGAGGCAAATCCCCTTCCACCTGGGTTGCACAGCCAGAAACTACAGGTAGTAAGAAACCAGGCCAAACCCCAGTCAGCATTTGAGAGCTGTACCTTGTCAAGCACACAGGTCTTGAAAGATCTCCCTGCAGCAATAGTGAGGTACAGAGCCTCTGGAGGCTGTAGATCACACCAGCTTCTCAAGAGGGTGGTTGATCTCATTGTTCAGTGTCTGAAAGTCCTGGGGAGTTTACCATCCTATGTTAAAATCAAAATATTTTCATTTGAAGAGATACTTCATGATGGATAGTGTAAATTAGTTTAAAGTAACTTTTTGTTGGCCAGAATTCACGATATAGATAAATTTAAGGAATGCCTTTTTAAGTGTCTCTATGAATTAACATTTTCATAGTTCCCTCCCGGAACCTGGGGGAAATAAAGGTCTACTGGTGATGATTTTCCTATTTTTTTATTGTCCCAAGTGGACTTTTTTATTATTATTGTTATTAAGATCCAGGGTAGAACACATCTGATTTATCTAGCTGACATGTTAATGGCCACTAACCTGAGACCATTTTTCTTTATTTTATGAAATAGATGTTCTGAAACCTGTCAACTCTTGTTTTAGGAACAGACAAAAAAATCCTTCTAAAAGCTTTTTCAGATTTAAGGAACTGTGGATTTGAGGAAGAAAAGAGCAGAGAGACTTCTGTTTCCAAATTTTGGCCTAAAAATGGCTCTCGCATGAAGCCATCAAGTCTCTGGCTGGCGGATGCTTCACACAGATTTTCTTGGGTCATGTTTTTCATAAGAATATCCAACATCAAACATTAGCAAAGCAGTACTCAAATTATTGGGCACTGTTAATCTCCTCTATTGCAGATAAGTAATTTTTTTTATTAGGAGGTGGGAAAATCTATTTCATCTAATTCCCAGCATCTTCATTCATGCATGACAACTTGTCTCTGTTCTCCGCCTCTGCAGTATGTGTGAAACAAGATGTCTCAAAGTCTAATTCTAGAATTCAAGTACTGAGCTAAAAAAATTGCTGAAGTTTCTCATATATTTTTGTAGCACAGGCTAGAATTATTAATAGTCATAAAACACAGGGCCCTTTGCCCACGGCTGCTCTGCAGGTGGAGATACAGTGAACTTTACACGGAATTGGTTTGCAACTGTTCTATTTGAAGTGCTAGAGAAGAATAAGGGGTCTAATCTTTCAAGGACATACAAAACTTAAGCCTTCTGCCTGCCAGCAGACTTCAATAGGACAAGTTAGGGTGATAGATTTAATTGTATGTCTGGGATGATGCAGAATCAAGGCCTAGACTGCAGTGGTTGATAGATGATCTAAATTGTGTGACTTCATGGAACTGGCTAAATAGTTCTTCCCAAATGCAGCTTGACTTCTGCCTTGTAAGATGATAATGGCAGTGTCAGTTAGCATTCATGTGTCTGCAAAAGAGAATTGGAAAGGAAAAGGAATGCAGGGCTGAGCAGAAAAGAAAACTCACTGTATTGCAAAGAGGCTGAAGATATGTTTCCTTACCAGGACTGGCTGCCTCGACATTTTTGACTGCCCAGGTCAACCAGAGACATCTGCCTGGGCCAGTCCTTGCAGTCTCCAGGAAGAAAGGGCAGTGCTTAAGGACAGACCAGAGTTGCTCTGGAAGTTCAATGATGTAGGTTGATTAGTTCCACTAAGTGCTCACTAAAGCTGGCTGAGGATTTTTGATGGAGCATCTTTCTGTTCAGAAAGATTAGTATGCCAGAAAACAAAACACCTCTTGCAGCAAATTCATCAAAATGTTTGTTGGGGAAGGTTTCTAACCTCCAGGATGAAGTATCTTGAAAGAAAGAGGTAAACAGCTAATTGGACCTCTCACCTGAGAAGCAGGAAATATGCGCTCCTATTATCTTGGAAACCAAAAACTGTTCTCCCACATCTAGAAGTGTTTCTCTGCCACCGCCCTGTAGCTGAGCTTCTCCAGTCTCTCCGTCGGGACTGCTCCATGTGGAGAGGCAGCTAGATGAGCACACGGTAGCTCAGCCCAAGCCTGGCTTCAACTCTGATCTCCCACATCCTGGATGAGTGCCTACCATCGCAGAAATGCTCCTTTTACAGTCACATTCTTTCAGCTCTTATTTTAGGGAAAAACTCAGAAATATACTACAGTAGTTCCACTAACAAATAAAATCCATAAACCCTGGATGGACCAGAGAAATTATTTCTCATCACGTCCACTGCACATACAGCTATTACCTGAACACCTGTCCTTGAACTTATGTTCAACAACTCCTGCAGAGGCCATTTTTCCTCTGCAGAGGTCTGCCCTATGTATTCAAATTATGATCTTCTCAAAGGTGTTTCCTCCTCCTGCCTGTACAGAGTGTCACCCAGCTCTGAATGCACTACAGTGTCACCTCACTGCTGGATCTACTGTGCAGGGCAACCTACACACATGCTCAAGCCATTTGTTTGGCAAGCAGTTATTTCAAAAGTTTCTCTTCTTGCAGAGAAGGTAAATCAGAACATGGTAAGAAATAGCCCATCTTCATTTTTGCTTTCAAATAGTTTTGTTTGGAGGAAGAGAGACACACTAAAAGGCTGGCTTAGCTGTGCAGCTAAAAAATAAGGAAGCCAAAACTCCTTTTTAGTGTGTTTAATTGATTTCAGTGAAGCCACATATTAGAAATTAGTCTGGCCTCACTTTCTCTCACTCTCTCTCTCTCACACACACATGTGGTCTTACTTAGAAAATTCGCTTAAGTTCTAGAATACCTCTGCAGTTTTGGTAAACCCCCAATTGTTCTCCTGAGGGAAGTTTCTGTTAAATGACATATCTTTATTCACCTCAGTTAGAGTTTCTAAGAATAGGATTAATTAGTTTTAGACATCCCACTACCAAAAAGGTTAAGTTCTTCTTCATTAGGAACGACCTCATCTTGTCTCCAATCTCCCACTGCTATCATTTGTAATGACACACCAGAGAGGCATCAGTCCTACCATGACCGAAAAGGCTGTTGGATGACTTGTTTATAACCAAAGCTTTAATTCATTAAATAATGGAGAAAAAAACTTTTAAAATGTGAGTTGTGTTACTGCTTTGCAGACTGAGTGCTTGTCTCATTGCTGTTATCACGTTTGGGGCTAATTTAATGAATAATTAAATAATTTAGCTTTTAACTAAATTAATCATTTAGTTAATTCATTAATAATAATCCATTGCATTTCTATGGTGCCTTCCAGGCTAAGATATCAAAGTGTTTCATGAGCATTATGGGGAAGTTCACCCTTCTTCCTCCCGCATATAGCCTGAGTAAATGGGTTTTATATGATAAACTACATTAGTCAGCATCAAAGAGAGAAGGAATCCAGCTCTGATTACATGGGTAGGGGCAAGGAATGGATCAAACAACCAGTCTGCCATTTTCAGCAAGTGCAGACTTTCCTCTTTAAAACCCTTTTCCCTTGCTAAAACAGCAGACTTGATGGGAGGCAGACTGGTATAACGCCGGGACATGTTGTGATGCAGGTTTCGCTCCTTGCTCTGCTGAAGATTTTTTGGGTGCTCCACCTTAGCCGTCCACCAACACAAAAGGGTGGGTGCAAACAGCTCCTTATTTCAAGAAAAACACACTTAAGGCTGTGAGGTTTTTGCACACTATGCTGCAAATTTGCAAATACCAGCACGAATTGATTAAGCATCATCCCCATGAACCCAGAGTTCTGTGTCTCATCTCCTTGCACCAGGGAAAAATGAGGCAAAGGTCTGCTAAACTCAGACAGCAGGTTGGTGACAGAAGTTGGCACAAACCCAGCACTTCTAGTCCTTTGTGTGCCCAGCCAATCCATGCTCCACTCACATCTGAGCCATGCATCTACACTTCCCTGTTTCAAGCCAAGCTCTACCTGGGACTTTTAAATTTTCAAGCCATTAGTAATAATTTTGTCATCAGTACTCCATTGTTCCTCTTATTTTTCTCTCCTTAGTACCTGAATAACCTGTGAAGGTGGTTTCCATACATTTAATATCATCTTTCCATTTATAATAATTTTACTGTCTCAATTTAGTTCAACGAGGTGCTATTTTTAAGACAAAATGGAAATAAATTTTTTTGTACATATTGAAAGAGGCTGATTATGTAGAACGTTGTGGCCTGTTGTGCAGGAGCACAATCATGAATCACTTTGCTCTCATTTATTTTTTAGGCTTAAGCAATGCCAAAATTGTTAATGGTGCTCCATAGTGACTATCTATTTAAAGGAAAAAAAAAAAATTCAGTATTCAGGGAGAGTAAACTGACAAGAAGCCAAATGGATTTAACTGTATAATTCTGAAGGAGAGAGAAACAGAACAGCTTACAAGAGCTATTATGTTCTTAAGTGAAGATGTGGTTACGCAGTGTTTAACAAGAGAATTGCAGGGGCTGAGCTGCTATGAAAAGGGGGAGGTAACGCTGTGCCCCTGAAAGCCTTGTGAGAGATGCACGGGCTGAGAAGTCTGCTCCCACCTTCCCAAGCAATATGATGGTCAAGTACAGAATTCCAGATCTCTAAGGGGACAGCGCAAATACCACAAAGAACTTCTGACACCTTCTTGGTAAGACAGTGAAGGGGGAGAGCACACCTGAGAAGTGGGCAGTGGCAGTGTTTTTCAACAGCCATAGCAGTTATGAAGATATGAGTAGTGCAAACACTTCTGACACTGCAAAGTCTAACTTTGAGAGCATTCAAAACACCCCAGGGATTTCAGTGATTGAAATTTCCTTATGCATACTGAAAATATTCATCTGGGGATGCTTGAGGGTGGATGGAATTGTACAAAGAACCGGAGAAACAAGAAGAATATCCCCAAGTGTCCTGAACATCAGCCTGATTAAGGAGGAAACAGCTTAGAGGTAGATTACGCTGATCCACTGTGAACCATTACGTGCTGCTTCAGTACTGGTAAAACTGCAAGTCCTAAACACACACTGGAAACAGAAGCCTTTTGCCTCACATCTGCACAATCCTCATGTTCAATTCTAGACCCACATGGGGAGCCACCTCTAGACTATTTTTTCAAGGAAGTCTCATGGGAAGGACAGTAATGGTATAAGTCTTTGAGGATCTTGCAAAAGGTTGAAATGGTACTGATCCTACTTGCAAGTGAGATGCAGGAGTTGGGTGACCTACAACGAGTAGCTAAAGAGATATTGACAAAGAATATTAGCTTGCCTTTGAAGAGGCAAGCATCTACTTAATGCAAGGCTGCTGTTACCCTGAAATTTAAGCATTTGCTTAAGTGCTTTGATGGACAGGAATGTCATTATCCTCAGGCTTAAAGCTGAGCATAGGTTGAAGTGCTTTTGCTGAACAGAAGCAGAGCTTAGAGAAACCTTCAACCTTAGCAAGCATCCAGTCTGCTTACACAGGAGGCACAACATACCAGCGCAGCCCTAAGGTAAAACGGTCAATCATAAGAGCTCTATATAAATAGCTAGATTTTACAAAAGGATGATCATGCAGGAGCATTCACTGCATGCTCGGTCCACGTAATCAGTGGGCAAATCCATTGCTGGTACAAGTTTCCATAGGCCAAGGAGGCCAGCAGTCCAATAACAACTTGTAGCAGATGGAGATCTATTTCCTCGACATTCACTTAGGATTCTCACCATACTGTTGTATTTTTGCTGGCTCTTGCAAATACAGATATTTACTAATTTGACAGCTAATACTATTCACCCAGCTGCAGTCAGTGGATTGCTCCTTCCCTGATAATAATTATAGGAGAATCAGAAATACAATGAAAAGAAAAAAGAAGTTAAAAGAACATTTTTGAAGACATGCCACTGTATGGTCTTGCCCAAAAGATGAGTTTGCCCTTAATTAGGCCAGGGGAAAGAAAAGGTGTCTATGGCATATTAGCATGCTTTTATCACTGCACTCAGAGTAACAAATAATTAACAAAGCAAACCTCATGGAAGTCTGGCTGGTCCTGTGAAACATCCCTTGTTAGTTGTCTCCAACAACTGCCACGAGTGCCTGTCAAAATTTTTGCTAATGTGCATATTAATGGATTTTTAGTAGCACCATTTGCTACTTCAAAGATCATGTATGTTGTCTATTTAACCTTGAAAAGCCCACTGGCTAAAAGTATTTAGGAATATGAGGTGCTTTTCTGCCTAATTTGTTCTGTAAGTATCAAATGGAAGATGTGTCATTTGGAAATGCAATTTAGCATGACAGCCAGTGTGACAGTCCAGCACAGGACTTTTCTAACAATTGTTTACTTATCAGCCATCTTATTTAATGGCCATCCAATGCAGAAATTTAAAGGAAAGTAAATGGAATTCTTTATTTCAAAATACATTAAGGTTTTATATTACTGCAATACCTTTTAAAATTGGAGTTTCAAAAGTTAAGTGAATACACAAGCTCGTTTAGCTGCTCAATTAATTTTACACCAACATTATTTGGAAAAAAATCCTTAGTCATGGAAGCCAAATCAAATTATAAAGCGAGGCTTGTATTTGCACTATTTACATTTCAATATACATCACTTATTAAATTATTAATCCACTAGTGTTTGTCAAGATCTTTGAAGATTAAAAGCACAGTGTTAAACACTATTCTTCTCACCATCACGTATTCTAATTTTCAATGTTTTAGCACACAAGATACATTTCATTCAGATCTAGAGGATGCTTAAAATTAGCTTGTTTATACATTTTGAGGATGCAGTTCATTTACGTAGGTTAATAATTTCTGTGGCATATTGAGGATGCTGCACGGCGGATAAATAAGAGTTTGCAAGCTGACTCACATCAAATAAATTGAGACTTCAGGATTCTGTCAATCCTCAGTGACAGTAAAAAATCTCAGATGAAATTCTACTCCTGGGGAGAAACTATGGCAAACCTCCCTTGGTTGCAAGAGCACCAGAATTCCACCCCTTTTCACGTTGGACATCTGTGCATTTCACAAAGGAACCAGTGTTGACAAAGCAAAGCTCTCTGACATGGAAGCCCTCTCCCAGTGAGGGAGACCAACAAGACCTCCTGGCCTCCACATCTCCTGTCCCACTCCAACAAGATTACTCACACCTGATACTGGTGTCCCAAAGGTGACCCAGAAAACACTTCCATCCACCCCAACCTCAGAGGATTACTTGGATGAGATGATATGAAGAGGGGAGACACACAGGACCCTATTTGCTAATTTCTGCAGAGGAAGGGAAAAAATGAATCATGATTAAAGAGATTACCCTCCCCCCTCCAAGCTTAAGAACAAATGGGAAACTCCTTGAAAAAGTGGCAAAAAGATACTTGTAAGGACAACAAATTGCTTCAATTCCCTTTGATGGAAAAGAATCAATGCTTAAGTAGATTTACCAGCATCAACATGGACATTTCCATTTGTTCATGCACAAAGGTGAAATAACATGCTCAAGTTTAGAGCATGTAAATAAACATCCTTAAATTAGAGCTTGGTAAAAATGTGACCTTTTTGGGTCAGGAAGGACAAGCAGCCATTCAGCTGCTGAAAGCAGGGTAGCGGCTGCCCTTTGCCCAGACTAGCTCATCACCTGCTGTACCGGGAGCTTGCCTTGGAGACATGGACTGGAGCTTCTTCAAGGGTGAGGAAGATACAACAATGGGTTTTTAGATTCCTTCCTAGTACTGAAATATATAGATTAGTACTAGCTGGGGTAAATCCATTATATTGGTTAAACTTGCAAGTTTGTTAGTAAATTTGCAACTGTACTTGTGCTAAAGAAATAATACATTTTCTGCATTGAGAAACCTTTGGGTTTATTACAGCAGCATCCCCCCTTCCCCCGCCATGTTCAGATGCTAATGGATATTAGTGAGGAATGGTTGGTGAGGAAATCTCTCTTTAGACCATTATTTTGATAACTCAGATTCACTGCAGAGTGGTTGATCTCTCACACGTAGCATGATTCTCCTCGAGAAAGTCCCAGATAAAATACTACCTTCTCTAGCCTTACATTTCCACACTTCCATAATATTTCCTTAAGCTTCAGCCATGCATACCATGCTGACAAACTTAATTAAAAATACAATTCATTTCCAGTATTCACTCTGCACAGCTTAAAATTAAATCTCATTTCTCCTTCACTGTTTTGTAGCAGCTGAAATGCCCGATTTTCTCACTTTTTTCTACCTTGGCTAACTGAAAGATAAACTTTTGTCAGCATAAGTACATGCACATCTGTGTTTCCATATCTTTAAAAAGCATGTTCCTGGCAGCACGGAAAACATTACCAGGTTGTATGAAGGATGTATATAGCATTTAGAAAAAGTTTAACCAGCTTANAAAAAAAAAAAAAAAAAAAAAGTGGAGAAACAATCCTTTTAAAGCCACATTTGGAAAAGACTGAATACAATTAACCTCTGAAATTCTATGCTTGTTGCTTGCTCAGTTCAGCACTTCCCAGGGACTATTTTACTCAATAGGGGAGCATAAATACTGTGTAGCACTGACTTTATCAGTGCAACTTTAACTGAACAGTGTCCCTAGAGTCATTTAAGGGTTAATCCTTTGCATCTTATGAAAGGTAATGGATTTTGATTAAAGAGAGCACATTAGCAGCTTGCAAGCCTAAAGCTGATGCACACAACACAGCTCTATATTTAATTTAAAGCCAGCACCCTCAAAGAGGAACATAAGCCATTTATACCACCAGCAACTAATCCTAAAAATGTAACGCAACTGACCTTAGTGAAATGGAAATTACAACCACAGCTTAGCTGTAATAATTATTTGCATAAGGTTTTAGTGGCAAGAGCATTTAGAGAATAACACATGGTTTCTTGATGAAAACAAGCCCAGCTTTTGGGAGAAGAACTCAGTGTGCTTTTTCCAGGCGTGTTTTGAGATAACAGGCTCTCCCCAACAGCCAGATATTTGCCTGCATGCCTGGACCAAGCAGGCAGGCAGCCAACCCAGCTTTCCATGGGCAAAGCAGGTAGTGGAGCTACAACCATTTTGCTATCAACTTTGTCTACTGCCTTTCACTGGCCTTGGATCTAAAGCCAGTTCAAACTGTAACTAAATTAGTCTTTACTTACTAGCTGGTTGGTGGGAATGGGATTCTTCACCTTCAGCTTCTCTGCGTGGTGACTGTCCACACCACAGGAAAGAAATTCAGGTTATTCCTATGCTATAGCTGACTCCCAGCTTGTGCAAAAGAACTCAACAGCTCAGTTAGGGGACGGATGTGCACAATACAGAGACCTCCTGCACAACCAGCAGTCACTCATAGCTACAGGAGATCAACCAAAGAGGGATGAGATAAATGCGTCGGGACCACCTGGCTGGAACATGTCTGGTTTTAGACAAACAAGCAAGTTCACACAGCTTTTCACACCAGAGTACTCCTGGGGGAATACCTGCATGTAAAAAGCTCAATTACATGTGATATTAACTTGTACTGCAGTGGCCTGTAAAACAAGAGTGGGTTGTCTCCATGTAGACAGGGAGGATTTTCATCCACAGCTTATCTGGCCAGTTCACTGAAGTTCTTCCAAAGTTCAGACAAATTACTGAAGGTTGCCCATTGATAATAGCTTGGGGAGGAAAAAAAACCCTCAAAACCCAACCCCAGACTATGTCCAGAACAAAAGCCAACCACAACAGAAGAAAATAAAGCAGATGTGAAATATGTGGTCGGCAAGTAAAAGGCCACCCTTGTGTTAGATTTTAATTATGAAAATTTTTCTCTTCTGACAAGTGAAATGAATTTAGTCACTCATGCATGGTGTGAAAGTTGAATTGTCTGAAAATTAAATGAAAATAAAAAATGAAAACTACAAGTGGGGCTTTCACTGCTACCAACAAGGGAGCCATCCTTCAGAGGTGACATTTCACAGCAGTCCCCGAGAAATGCGATTGTTCATAGCATTAAGTAAATTATGGCCCCTGAACAATGTGGAAATAATTGAAAATGTTTGCTGTTTTTAAGTAAATGCTATAAATCCCTGAAGGCTGTTTGAGTCTTGAAGTAGAAGAGAATAAAATGTTTCTAGCAGGAAAGCATATGGGTAAAATGCCTGATGGTTTGGCTGACAATTATAAAACTTCACCCTAATGCCAGCTGGTAGTAGTTTTCCCTTTTCAGCTAACAGGCTCACTTTTAGAAAGTTTTCCTTTTCTCCCTCCTCTCCAGCCAACACTCACACATGAAATGGCAATGCTTAACTAGATGTGCCTTTCGCTGAAACAAAACTGTCAGTGCATAAGCCCAAATGTAACACAAATAAAGGCCACGCACCATGTAATGCCACTTGTGTCAAAGAGGCAGAAAATATGAATCCCTGATTGCTGCATTGTGGCCTCCAGTGTTTCTCTCTGTCATTCCAAGAGTGAGGGCTGCGTTAGGTTTCCTGATGCTTTGTTTGTAAAGAGCTTACACCTTTGGCAGCAGGATCCTGCTGCAATCCTGAGGCAGCTTTTTCTGTTTGTACATAACCTGCGACATTTCATGGCTAATCAGTATCTTCTGATATTCCCCTTGAAATGCTTTTTCACCCTCATTATATTACATCTGCCTTTTCTTCTTGTAACTCCCTGATTATTGAGAG
>VYZV01000972.1:43455-67228 GCA_013401275.1 Pandion haliaetus | reverse complement strand
TAACCCCCCTGATTATTGAGAAAAAAAAAAAAAAAAAAAAGCTTTTACATTTTTGCTGAAGATATGTAAGATTGTTGCTTAGAGTACACTTGTCATTTTGTCTTATCACAACAGTGTAAGACTCCAGCCTCAACACAGATATATTTAATACATCCAGACTGTGACACATTCTTTCAGAAAGAAGTCTCTAACACATCCACCCAGCACTTTTCCTGACACAGCCCCACGTTAACCAAGCTGGCTAGTACACATCTACTGCACTCTACAATCGTGTATTTAATGAACCATTCCTAGAAACCAGGTCTATTATTCCCTGGCGCCAAACACAGGTGTGCTCCAGCAAATGTGCTTGTTCCCTCTGTACGTGCAAGGCACTTTTGGACTTCTTCCAAGCAGCAGCAACAGAAGAAGAATTAGCTCACTTGGCTCAACACCAGCCATGACCCCACCTGCAAGAGGTGGCATTAGCTCCTGACAAGTGGATTACTCACAGCAAGAAGACAATTCTATTACTCAGAGGAAGGAACAAAATATGTCACCAGAAAGTTTAAGGACCATGGAGCAAACATATAAACATTGTTTAGGCACCTATTTATGCATATATGAGCCTAGAGGGATTCACAAAAGCACCTGCATAAGTTAGTCACTTAATTTGTACCAGTCGTAAAGGTATTCAGAGCTTAATTGCTTAAGTGTTTTTGAAACTCCCGGTAGACATCAAAGACCTTTGTAAATCTGCTACCCTGTGCAAGCAGATTTTTATGGACACAGACTATAAACATCAATGTACAAATGCCTATTCGTGCAGTCACACAATTTTGATCAGTTTTTTAATGACTATTTGCATTGTTAGAGGTTTATGCGGTCCTTGCCACATGTGGGTTCAAACAAGTCCAGTCCAGTTACAAATTTGTTACGAATCTGCATGTGAAATTTGGCTGTGTATAGTATCATTGCATGCATAGTTATGGTTTAAACAGAACTTTGCCAGAATAGAAATATTACTCCATCCTTCAAGTACAAATGTGGAGGCTTCCACTGAGACAGCGTGACTGCTCCTGTGTACTTACATTTGAGTTTTGATTTAAAAAGCAGGCTTTCCTCTTCACTGGCTACGGCTTTTTATCCCTTACGTGAACTAAATTCCTTCACAAACAACATACATCTTGTACGCAACTCACTTTAAAAAAAGAATCTCTCCTTTTTCTTTGCAAAGATTTGTGTGGATAGCCTGACTCCATTAATTTCCACTGGATTGACTCTGCACCATCTGCTTTCTGTGCAGCTGCTTTATTGTGGGGAGAGAGGAAGACAAAAAAGCACCCTTCTAAGCTCTACCGATGACATCGAGAAGTAAGACTATAATTGGTGGAAAACCTTCTGAAGTCTGCTGTAATCATAACAGTCAAAGGGATTAGAGTGTGATCTAAAAGAAGAGATACAGATGAGTTTTTTTCAAAAGGGTTTGAAGCCTGCCTACCAGACCCATTCCAGACCCTCATCCCTTAGAAATAAAATAAAATAAGCCCACCAGCGTAAGAAGCAATTAAACTCAAATTTATACAAACTTGCATTTCTCACTGTTTTGCAGCACGTAGTAGACAGGTGATAATCCATCAAACAGCAATTACAGTGAATGTAACAGGAAGGTGATATACTAACATAAGCCCACTGCGTACAGTCATTAGAGGAGCAGTACATTTTTAGAACACAATCCTGGTTTTTAGTAATCTTAATCTCTGCTCTTATACCAATGATATTAATAATATGCCTGCACAGAAGCAAAACAGACTTAGTTCAGTGCAACCATCTACAAAAGGGAATACAAACTCCCAATTTCAAGAAGATAATGATTTCCAAACAGGAGCTGGGAAAACAATCTCCCAAAGCAGGCAAGCAGTTGCACAACTGCAGCGCAAAAGATGTGTTCAACTCATTATATGTAATACGTCACTGCCAAGCAACATACACTTCATTCTGTTTTTTATTCATGCCATTATGTTAAATCTGTGGCACGTTACTTCTGTTAAGCATACTTAGCACTAATAATAATAGTGGCTATTTCAGGACTATTCTCAGTATCACTCATTTCATGATTTAAACCCCACTGCATCTTCATCTTAACACTGCCAGTAGGTTCAGTCACGTTTGTAAATGTGTTCTCCGTCTCAGAAATAATTTCTTTTTGCTTGAACTTTTTGTGATAAGAGCACTGCCTTTGCAGGACTAACCAATGTTACCCATATATTTATGACTTGGGTAACTTGCTTTTCCCAGCTTTAATAAATAACGAAGCCTGGATGGTTTTGCAATTGGGTTCTCGCCCTCCTGGAGCCACGACGTGAGCCGGAACAGAGCACTGATGCCCATCAGGGGCAGAAGCTCATTCCTCTGCCGAAGTAATTCTCGGCAGAATGCAACAACCACAGAATACAGACTGCTGCTATAAATACAGTGGCAGCCTGGTAATGAGCAGTATGGGAAACGCGGGCTGTGGTTCAGCATCTCCCACCATACTGAGTGCCTCTTTGGAGGCTGCCGTCTCCTCCGAGATGCTGAGCACCCTCTCTTCCTGCCCATGTCAAATTCTGCTGAAAAGGCAAACTGGGGCCCTTAAGCAAAATGAATTTTGACTTACAGATAATACCTTAATAAGCCAGACAGCAACAATTAACTGAGGATGCACCCTTCCCATACAAGACCTTCAGATTTACTGCACACACCGAAGTTGAGGATGAGTTTTGCTGTTGTTAGGGAGCAATGATTACAATCTTTATCAAATACACATTCCGAGGGAAGCAATCTTTTTCTTCTGAACAGGACAGTCATTGTGACTTACATCAACAGATCAATAGAGAGGTGGGAAACATCCTCCGAGAACCTACATGTTCACAAAGATGTTTTCCAAAGGTTTTTCAGTTTCACGCTTACATTTTCTGTGTTTATTGTCTACACAACTTTGTGGTCAATAAGCTTACGCTGATGATGGTCTAACAACCACCCTGCTCCCCCAAGACGGTCATCTTGGCACTGTTGGAGCTCTTTAAACAATTTTGTTTGTATTTCAGCTGCAGAGACTGTTGATAAAAAAAACCTGAAACTCTTTTCTGAAACTTTGTTCCTGAGGTGCATGAAGTCCTGCGTGACCCTGTCACGCTCATTCAGCATAAAGCCTCTCTCCTCTCTGCAGACTTCAGCAGCAAACGATTAGCAGAATAGAATACACCTCTGCCAACACAGCCCTGCTACCTCCTATTTCAGACTTTCACAGTTTTCAGTGCATTTATCTCAACTCTCATCAGGAAGGGTGAAGTCCTTTCAGCTGAACGGAGGCACACAGAGAATTAAAGCAGATTGTACCAGAGCAAAGAATTTAGTCCAAGTCTCCTGAGCCTCTCGCTCACACCGTACCCAACAAATACCCTCCACAGCTAAGCGGCATGGCACCTGAACACAGCCCACCTGGGCATTAATGCAATCTGGACAGACTTAAGCTGTTGCCTTGAGAAAAGGGAATTTTTACTTCCCCATGTTCATTTACGCAGACGTTTTATACTTAATCCTCATCTACCTGTATTGAAAACAGCACATGTTTGGGGGAGTGGGACTTCAGCTCCAAGTACTTTGAAATGCTTATACTGTAGATATTTAGAAGTTGTACATGGCAGAGCGATACTATATTTACCTCAAACGTTAAAAACCCAAAGTATTTCAGATACTTAAATATGTGCCTTAAAGCAAACACTGTAAACACTTTGTAAAAGCAAAATTCCCAAGTGTTGGCAAATAAACAAGCTGCAGGGAGAAAACAAAGAAAACAAAAAAGAATCATTGCAAGATAACAGCAAATGAATAAAACACAGCACAGCAGGAATTCAGGGGCCTCTTTTAATGGCTCATGTCTTCGTAGCCTGCTTACCACAGTGGACCATATACTATGCTTAATTACACCAGTATAAATCCAGAGAAACTCTGTTGAAAGCCTGAGCTTACAAAACCACATCTGAAAGCCAGCATAACTGCTCTTCCCATCTATCTCCTCCTTTTTCTGATTACAGGTAGCACTGATATTGATAGTTCAGGCTCAAGCTTTCAAAACCTTTGGGACTGCATTACTCCAGAAGGAGTACAAAATTAAAGCAGCAGCAGCATGAGGAACACAAGGGCTCTGTATTTATTGCAGAAAACAGACAAAAGCACAGTCAATGCCATCAAGAAAGGAAAAAAGCCAGACCCTTGTACCACCTCCCGTCCCAGCACCCCTGCATGGCCATCATTACCTCCAAACTGCTTTGCCAGCAACAGACCGGGCATTGCAAATTTTCCTCCAAAAGAAGGATGTGATCGGAGAGAGGAAGGCTGCATATCCCACCCTAATTAGAAGGAGGAAAACTGTTTTCCTCTGAAAGCAACAATATGTGCTGGGGCAGGGGAAGCTGAGGGTATAGGAGGTGGCCAGAGCCAACGAGGGGCTGAGGCACAGCTGGGGACACCACTGAGAGCAGCCGCACAGGCTGCAGCAATCACACACCTGCAGGGCCTTTCCCTAAGTGAAAGATCTGATTCAGCCCCAATGGCACCAAAACTGGCTGCAGTGAGAGAAACCTGGAGGATAGGTCCCATGTTTGGAGGATGCAGTGGGCAGAAGGGAGATGGGTTTACAAAGCTTTCTCATTTCTATGCTGGATCCTTCTGAATTTTTTGCTCCAACAGTTGAGGATTTTTTGGTGACTGCAGCATGCTCATAAGCAGGCAGATACCCTCAAACTTGTGACCAGCTTAGGGAGCCCCTCACAGCTTATAAATGTGAATTATTGGCATTAAATACTAATCAAAATACCTGTATGCATGTATATGTGTGTATTTATATATGTAAACATATACATAAATGCATCATATGCCTGCGTAAGCTAATAATTTCTTATATTTGCCCTAAAGCCTTGATCCAGCAGAGCAGCTGAACAGAGGGAAAAAAAATCATGTAGCCCTGTGCTGTGTATATACACATCCTGAGAGTTCGCAAACCACCATTTTAAGTTAGAGAAAAAGACTTGTTGCAACATGGATAGGAACACCACCACAGAAGCATTTCCCCAGGGTTACAAGACTCCTCTGTGTTATGCAATATGGCAGCATTTACCTCCAGTTTCCTAACTCCTGGGAACTGCTGCAGGAGAGACGTTTCCATTTGGAATTGTCAGTATCTGTTTTATGCTAAACCGACTTGATCCAAAACTTTTGCTTAATACATACAGCTTTGGCGGTCCTTCTGTGCATGTTAAAAAGCTAGCTTTATTATTACAGTGGTAATAAAAGCTATGAAGAGACTTTACAAGCAGGAAGAAATACATAAAGACTGGGTGCATCTGGACTTTGAATAAAGTATGAAATCCAAATTTTAAGGGAGGCTTGTAAGATAAATGCAGTCCCCAAAAGCAACTCGAATTGTCTGACCACCCTGGCTCACTGATCTTCAAGGGTTTTAGCGCAAATACTCTGGTCCAAGATACTGCCTTTTTCCATCAAACCTCCTCTGAAAGAATCAATATTTAGATGAATTTCAAGCTACAGTGAGAATATCACAGGCTACTCAGGCAGCTCTAAATCCTTCTACGCAGCTTTCAGGGAGTGAAACATAAGCAAAAGTGAGAAGCCACTTTTTGGTCATGCAGCTAAGGGCCAAACCTATGCTGCTCTCCCTCTCCTCCAGGCTGCCATACTCCTATTTCTGCCTCAGATGTAGCTTCTTTTTTCAGCTGATTTCATGTGAAATGCAGAAATATTCTCGGATTGTGACATCTTGCCCTTTTACCTACCCTTGACTCCTGAATGCTGATGGGAGAGGAAGATGGATCCCTGGTTTCCTGCAGTGTGCTCCAGCTGAAGGCTATTGCAGAGAAAGGGGCAAACCTGCCTGTAATACCCTGGTTACTTGTCGTGGGGCAGCAGGGGTTTTTTACCATTTGGCTGTGGGTAGCTCTGGCAATCCTGGAGCAGGCCAAGGCAGAGCTGCAGCTTGGAGTCAGGACTCTACAAATAATACTAGCTTTCCCCTCCTTACCAGCTACACTGTTGTGACCGCTAGGTTGGGGTTTAAAACCAAATCCTCTCCCACTGTTGATAAATGGATCCACCTCTACATCAGTGGTAAAAGGCTAGAAGAAAACGTGGGTATAGCAAGAGGCAAACAGCTAAAATTCAGTGCTTGGGGTCTTCCCTGCAGCTCCCATTACACCTTACATGAAGGGTATGATCTGTGCAGCGAGCTTATGCTTTTCACAGGGCATTGGCAAACCTTTCAAATCCTGAGCCTTTCCATACTGCTGAAGCCCCTGGGTCAGGTTTTGGATCTGTGACTACTATTTGCTCACCACCATGCCTGGAGGGTACAACGGCAGCATTTTTCTGGCACAGGTACTGAAAGGCTGCCTAACTTGCACTTGCTGATACAACTCCTATGCTGCTAATTGCATGTTCACTGGGATTAGTCATCCATTCATATTCATTCCTTGGGATTTTGTAAGCAATAGTCTAAATGTTTAGATCCACATCTAAAAATGAAAAATAGTAATTAATGGAAAAAATCTGTAGAACTCCTATTTGCGGTGGCAAAAGAATGAAGATTCTAACTTTACTTTAGAATCAAGTATTTAACATGGAGAAACTTCACAGCCGGTAAATGCCAAAAGGAATCTCTTCATTCTCTAACCCGTGTTGCTCACTGAATGCAAAGAACTAAGTGATTTCCTCAGTAATGAGCAATCAAGCCATGGTCAGGCACTAAAAACAAAACAGCAATGGACTTTAAACAGTTGGTCATAAATATAAAAATCAGAGCCCCATGGATCTCCAGGGATGTAAGTGGCATTGATGTACCAGAGGGTTTTAACTCCTAGAAGTTTTTGCTTCTAAGACAGTAAAGGGAGTAGAGTAAAGCAGGGCACATGATGCACAATACTGCTTCACTCGCTTTTCCCAGATCACCTGCATGAAAACAGTCATCAATTATCTTGCCCTCCCTGTAACCAGCCTGTTTCCAGCTGGAAGCTGCACATCTGAGACGGCATCTGATGCCTTTCTGGCAGATACATGGGTTAATCTGTGTGCTCTATGGACCTGATATCGAGCTCCTCCCAGACATCAGGAGAAGCATCTGTGAAAAGATTTGTTTGCAATTCCAGCTCCTGAGCAAGGGGCTGTCATCATGCTCCAGCTAGTGATGGGAGGTGACTTTTAAGAGCCGAAGGGTAGCGGGAGGGCAGCCCATAGCCAGCGTGCTGCTATAGGGCTGGTGGGATAAAGAAAGGAGAGACATTAATGGGGCGTGCAGAGGACCCACTTAGCAGGGTCCAATTTCTGGGGGCTTCCTGGATGCTATATGTGCTTATACGGTATCCTCACAGTATTTCTAATCATCCACATGGTGCTCCGAGTTGGCCGGGGCAGCCTGAGAGGCACTGAGGACTGCACCAAGGTGCCACTCATTGTGATGCCAACATCTGGGCTCTTGGGAAGAAAGGGGTGGAGAAGTACAGAAGTGGTGAGATTGCTTTATAAATTATTGCCTGTGTTCAGCTGACACATTTTGAGCTTCAAAAGAGGCATAAGCACTACTCATGGGTTTAAACTGTAAATCCTTAAAAAAAAATCCTTGAAAAACAAAGAAAGACAATGACAAACCCAAAACTTCCCTCACTTTGTTTATATTTTACAATAGTTCAGCCTGTCAGTAGGATGTAATTTGTGATCCCTGCTCAGAAGATGCTCAGAACTGCCACAAAACTGCCAAAAGACACCAACTTTTGTTTTATTTTGTCCTTGGTGCTCTATACCTTTAGAATGGGCCAACAATAAACTATATTTAATGTAAAGTATTAGAAGTAAAGTTGTCCCCAGGCTGAAACCCAGTGCATGGACTTTCAGGTCTTCATAACCGTGTTATAAATCAACTGTGAATTAAAACTCTGTCAAAACATAGGATAAAATGGCTCTTCTGGTTGCTGCTGTTGTTATATATTGTATAATATACCGTGACTAGTTTCAGAATTGAATTTCCTGCATTGCTAACAAGTGTGTTTCCCATTTGAGAATGACGCCCTTTAACAGCAATACTTTTATATAACAGCTCATGCAAACATCTGCCCAGTGCTGAGTTTTCTGTTCACAGTTTAATAGATTTACAGATTTTCATTTCATTAGATCATCGTAGCTCTTTTCCTATGTACTACACATCTTAGAGTCACTTTACAGAATAGCTTCTTTGCAGTTGTGCAGTTGTGAATGCTCCCTAAATTTTAGGTCCATTACATTTACAAAGAAAAAAAAAAAAGAAAATGTCAAGGGAACATCACAGTTTATCTGTTCCCAAGTGTTAAGACCCTGGTATTGTGGGAACACTAGATGTGTGATAAGTTGCCATGTGTCTGCATATACACATTTAAGAGATGTGTTTCCTTCTAGCCACTGTTTGCTTATGCTTTTGCTGAAAATATCATTTCCATTAAAAATTTTCAAAAATCCCAGAGAAAACTTTGAAGAATACTGCATTTTGATATGGAAATAATGTTTATTTTAATAACTACTGCTATCTCCTCTATACATCAAAGTTTACATTTTGCAACATGGATGCTTAACTTCTACCTGAAAAATATGCATATGCAGATAAGTACAAATAGATTTAATTACCCAGCTGCAAATATTCTCTATTCACATGCCAAAATGCTGAGCAAAATGCAGGTGGCCAGATTTGGCTCAGGAACTGCGTGTGAAAACAGCAGTCCAGCGTACTGCTGTCTACCTGGGTTCTGTACTTCTCCCTTTGCTGTTTCTCAACATGCTGTGATGTGCTTCAGCAGACAGGACATCCAGGACATCAAAATTAAACCCTAGGGAAGGAAAACAGCTTTTTCATATGTTTGCTCTCTATTAGGCTGAGTGCATAACCTCAGCTCACATTGGTGAGTACTCAGCTAGTGAGTACTTCCACCAATATCAATAGAAAAATCATCAAAGCTGCCCATAGCATCGACATGATAAACTGAATTACAGCTGTAATTTGTTAGTATTTTGGAGAATTTTACTCAGATTTCTTGCATGTGAATAGTTACTACTTGCATATGGATATCAAAGACCATGCACAGACATTTGCTCATGCAGATGGAGGCAAATTAAGCTCCTACCTTTGACAACTTCCCCTTTAGTAAAATAAAATTCTTCCATATCATAGGTGCACACAGCTTACTAAAGTTAGGTAGGGAGGACTGAGATGTCCGAGTCCTGGGTTTGCAATAAACTAATTCTCTACTACTTGATGTTTTGAGCTCAAATTTATCAAATTTAACTCATTTTTTCATGGCATAAGAAAATGCAGTTAAATAATTGTCTTGGTCTTGAGACAGTGAGGAGCAGCATCCCATATCGCCACATCCTTTCTCACATTCCTGTTTTCTGCTGCAGCAGTACTCTGGTCAGAATGAAATAAAATAGGAGAAGGAAAGATTTTGGCTGGAAATTAATCAGACCAATTTTTTTTTCCATCAGAAAATGTCCATTTGCAAAAATGAACCAGGTTTCATATAAATGCATGGGTGTTTGGTTCCTTTCTGCCAGATTTTGGCTGACTGCTGAGGTGCCGATGTGCCCAGTTTGGCAACGTGGGAGCAGCTCACCAGGCAGCCTCCAAATCCTGGGTGTCCTGACTCAGTCCAAGGTTGTCAGACTTTGGGGTCCATCCTTCCCCTGCCAGCCCAGACTACTTCCTACAGCTGGGCAGGTGGCTGCTCCCCATTGCACTGGATCATCAAGCTAACACAGTTTGATTTATCCAAATTAATTTCTCCGGGATTTTCCTGCTGATAGGAATTCTCATATGCTCATTGGTTTTGTTCTGATTTTGGACAAAACTTTTTTGAACTACCAGAATGACCAGAGGAAGGGCTTTTCCAAGCTTACACGATTTCTGCCTTAAAAGAACATATTCATGTCTCTTCACATTTGGCCTGGTCAGTCTTTTGTTTTCTTGTATTCTCATTGTCTGCATTTTCCCATTGCATCTTGCTTCTGATTATCATTTAAATTAAACTGAAAACTGTATCCCAAACAGAAAGAATTTTCTTGCCCTCTACAATGCTCTCATTTCCCTCCACAGCCTTCCCTTCCCTCCCCTCCACCCCCAGCGTTTCTTTTGTTTCTTTAGCTGCAAAATGGGAGCCTCAGAAATCAGTCTGCAGCTGAAATGCAATTCTGTTGGATGTGTCTCCTCTTCTGATCTGGGGACTCTTGGATCCCCTACTTCCCTCTTGCTCCTAGTGTCAAATCTCCAAACTTTCTTGTAAGCGTTTATTTCTTATGGTGGGAAAGAAAAGAAAGTCAAGCAAAGGAACATGCTCTCGAATAGGTCATTCTTTTAGCAGAAACTGATGGCAAGAACAAAAATAAATCACATAGCTCTGACACTTACTCATTTTAAAAGGACTGATGGGAGACAAGCATAAAAAACAAAAGCCCAAAAGTAGATTTGAACAAGAGGGCGAGCAGCATAGATCTAAAAACCTAATAAAACCTCAGCCAAAACAATTTTAGGGAGGGGAGGCTTCCAGCAGAAGGGAGCATAAGCTTGACTCAGCCTGATTAGAAGAAATAAATAGAGGTGCAGGCATTCTGTGAAAGGAAAACTTCCTGAGTCAGCATACACAGGAGACTGTGAAAGAGAAGTACAAGACTCTCAGTAACCTTGTATATGCCACGTGCTTAATTTGGGCATTCCTGTTTCAAAAAAAGAAACCACAAAAATATACAGAATCCAGGGAAATGCCAAAAAAAAAAAAAAGGAAAAAGTTGAAAATAGATGGAGCTTCTGTAAAGGAGGCATTCCAGATTTATTCATTTTTATAACAGGAAAAGAAAAACAGGAGGAGGCTATCTTATTGAATAAAAGAAGCTACAGTGTAGGCCAGTCAGATGATCCTATTCACCATTTCCCATAACAAGATGATATTGAAAATAATGAAAAATAATAGGATCCTTTGTATAATGTGTCATTAATCTATGGAACATATTCTATCTGGATTTAAGGGGAAATATACGTTGGTATGAGCCAGCACCATTACTGGGAGTTACACGCATACATCAATTTCAGTCTTACAAAATGAGCATTCTTGTAAGTTTTCAGGCTTTTTTTTTCTTGTTTGCAAACAAGACCTGGATGACTGTTAAGATGTTAATGAATTGCAATGTAAAACAATGAATTAGTCCAGAGGGAAGGTTTCTAAAATACAACCCCTTCCAGTGCATGCTCAATACACTATCAAAACCAGAGTTTAAAATAGGCACATCTCCAAGAACTGAAACGACATTCAGTGAGGCTGGAAGAAAGATTTCCATTGTCTTAATGGATATTGGATCAGGCCTTCAGGAGGAAACATAATGATCACATTTAATGCCAAGCACCAACCGTCAAGCAAGTACCAAGTGAGGGAGAGCACTTCATTCAGGTAAGCCTGCCAAGTTCAATGTGCCCCAGTGCGCCCACTTCTCTGGGATCCTGAGGTGCTTGCAAGAGCTGCACTTTTTCACTGCATTTAAGTCCATCAGAAGCTGTCAAGCCCTAGGACAAGCTGATATTATTTCACTGTAAAAAGAAATAAAAGACGAATGACTGGTTTTGCAGTGGACTTTTTTTGTGCACGTGAACAATGGCTTGAGGACATCCAGTAATGGCTCTATACAGAGTAAAACTACTTTTTTGCCCCTGTGAATGTTTTGGGCTTCCCAGATGTATACTCAGAGCATCCTTAATTTCTGACTTATATCCATGTAAAACAGAAGCGATTGATGGGAGCATCAATTTACACTGATGTAAAATTGATACAAGTAGAAGGGCAGATTATTCCTAACAAATTGAATGGGAGAAGCAGAGAATAAGTTCAACACCAGTTCTGTCTCAACTGTTACAGAGTTGGCCTGCATGGTTTAGATGTGACTTCAGAAATTATAAATCGTATAGATGAACAATTATAAATCATACATCTCTCTGTTTTTCTAGAGTATCATGTTGGATTTTTTCTGGATTTTTGCTGTGGCTTAGTTAAAAATTAGGTTTTGGTAGCATATAACTTTTTACATGTATATATGTATATGTATAAATGATATTTAAACAAAAATGAAAAGTCATTCAAATTAGTAATCGCCCAAAAAGAAATCTATAAAGAGTATATCCCAAGTACACAATTGGATAAACAAGGTATCTAAAAACTGTAGGAGGCTCATCTGCAGCTAAAGCACCACCTAAAATGTAATTCTTTATTCTTTTTAAAGTCAGCTTCAGCTAGCCCCTAAAGTTTCTATAAAGCACAATTCACAATTCAGGGTTTTGCTGAGATGTTAAATTATACTTTCAAAATATTTAAGATTCATTTCGTACTAAGTGCCAAACTACATTTCAGGAAACAAGATGTAAATTCATAGTGAGAATTTAAGTAATGTATTCTGTGAGAGAACAGCAGAGTGCCACATTTCTTTTATAGTGACACATTAACCTCCTCATATCAGTATGTTGAAAGGAAAAAAATCCCTTCACTCAAGAAGACCAAAAAGCTTTATTTTTCCCCATTGCTGTTTGTTTGCATTTTTAAGATTCCTTTAAAGAAAAAAGCTTAATGCATCCACGGGAGGGGACTAGATAATTTTTATCCCAGACTTCTGAGGGAACTGGCAAAACAAACTGCAGGTCCGGCAATAAAATGCTCAAACCGGTACGAGACCAGTGTGACTGGAGAATAAGAAATAAATATCACGGGGACAACAGTAAGCATTTTTATTTAAGCCGGGATGGCAAACCATTGGTTCTTCAGTCAAGAATGCATGCAGAGTGATTTAGGATAACACCAGGGAGGAAGAATGACTATGCTTAAAAATTTTATGTATTTGTCACAGCATACCAAAAAGGTTCCCCATTACTGGTACAGCCTCTGCCTGAAGTTCAGAGCTAATCATGATGGAAAAAACCATTTTGATGAGTGGAAAACAGAAAATGCAACTAAGATTTACTAAAAATAGCGCATGCCAAACTATCCTGATATTTTGTTCCAAATCAAAGCCCCAAAAGCAACAGATTGAGTAAGGAGAGGAAATGCAGCTGATCTTGCTTATCTCAGTGTCTAGAAAGCAGCCGGTATAAGGTGTTCTGGATGCTGGAGAAAACGGGAAGCTTTGAAGTGGCACTGATTTGTCTGGCTAAGGGCAGTCATGAGAGGAGGTGGGAGACTAAAAATCATGCCTGCCATGGGTCCTGCTGAATTTTCCCATTAATGATACAGACACAAGGAGAAGTGTGTGGATTATATTCCCTAAAGACACATGTTGGGAAGCACTGCTAACACAGACTATAGGGAGAGGGCTGCAGGACACTGGGGCTGAAGGACATAGACAGAAAGAAATGCAACCTTCTGCTAGGGCACATACATAGAAATTAATAAAATCTTCAGCTAATAGCTAGAGGCTGCTGTTTTAAGTGCTTCATCCAAAGTCTTTCCTAGTGCAAGATGAGAACTTGGTAACGAGAGCACATTCACGGTGCCTGCAGCTGCCATGTCTGGCTCCTCTCCCACCTTCTCCCTCTTGCCCCATAGCCTCTCTCCTCTCATGTGGCCTGAAATAAATTTTATTCATGATCAAAGCACAGTTTCCTCTTACCATTAGACCTGCTGTATCCCTCCTTACATGACAGAGGGAAGTGAAGCATAGAGAGCTACATGTCCTTGCAAGCAGCTAAGGCTCCTCACTTTGCAGGTCACTGAAGAAGGGATCATGATGCTCATTGCTATTTGCCACCCCTTGCCTTGTTTCCCTCCTCCACCTCTGGCTCCATGAATCTTTGCTGCACTGTTACTCCAAAAGGAGAAAGGGAAAGTGGCCCCGAGGTTACTGTGTACCCTCCTGGAAAGGGAAAGATGTGGTTTTGCCTCTTCAGACCTGAGGAGGAACTCAGACACAAGTTTCCAGCTTCCCAGGGATGTGTTTTAGCTACTAAGCTGATACAAAATGTGGCTGTGGTTACTGCCTCCACTTCCCGCTCCATCTGGCTTCTGACCTTGGCATCAACAGCAAACAGAAATCTTTTACTCAAAGTGACAAATTAATTCTGGAAAGGGGTTATGGGCTCTGAATCCCATTTTCACGGCATCTCCTATCTCATGGATGTGGGTCAATGCTAAACCCAGGATATATGGAGGATTTCAAATACACCCATCTCTTTAGTATTTCCTAAGGCAGGCTTAAGTGTTCCCTGCTTTGCTCACTGCCTGCTTTGAATCTCATTCTGAGGCACTTAATCCTCTTCATTCACCCCAAAGGGAATCCAGGCACCTCGCTCAGCTCTGCAAACTCTGCTTCTGGAACAAGGCCTGCAACCGCCAGGCATAGCTCTGCTCTGAAATACCTATTTCTGTTTACGAGGCCAAGTTTTGGGTTCTAATGGCAGTAATCATCTGAGAGGGCATGTACCAACCACTTGCATGACAGAGCTCAACCATTGCCTTGGAACCTTGTATTCACCTCTTGATGTAAAACTGTGGGATAAGTACTTTTCTCCATCAGAAGCTGCTCATCAAACCATTTAACCCAAGAGAGGTTCCTAAAAGGAGCAACATCCTTAGAGGTAGAGGAGGAACAGAAGAGTTTATCTGGGCTAGAAACAGGTTTTGCAGCCCTGAAATGATGTGGGTTTTTTTTCCCCTGAGGAGAATTTCAAGTCTAAATACTGTGTAAACAAGGGATCCCTTGTAAATAAATTTAAGGAATGGGTAGTGATTCTGCAGATATCTGAGAAAGAAATGTCCCTAAGTAGGAAAAGGACGTTATTCCCCTTCAGATCATTTGGATCCTGGTATGGTTTCTGAATTCAGGCAGTCAAACCACAGCAACATGAAATGCAGTCGGACAAGACAGCAGTCTTAGCAATACTTAAACCAGTTCCTTCCCCGCAGGAAGGCAAGCATGTACTTTTCAAAGAGCATAAAATTTAAAGTGGAAAGCCATCATCAGCCTTGGAGAGAAGTGTCAGATGAGCCCACAGCATCACTCGATGCAACTGAAATACTGTTCGACACATATGGATCACTTTAGCCTGAAGTCCCTGTTTTCCATGTCTGAGACCTCCTTGCCTGCTCCCCCATCTTCCCCACAGTAGGTCTCAGGACAAAGTAGGGAACTCTGAATGGCAGTCAAGACAGACAGATAGGAAATATTGCAGAATTATACATAGTCTTATAAACAATCATCAATAACACTACCATTCTTTTAAAGTCAGCATAAAGTGCCCAGCCACAATAGCTATTGCCTTTGCCCTTTCTCTACTTCAGTTATTCCCACACTTTCACTTGTTGCGTCTCATGGGCATCTGCTGTCCTTCCCTACCCAGGGAATGATGCCTAAACTGAGCAGCTTCTGACTCAGAAGTGTTTCCCACTTTCAGAAGAAAGACACAAAAACTCATCAAGCTCTGAAATGTTTTAGCTGTTCATCATAATAAAGACTACAAACAGGCTAAATTAGACTTGCTTAGCGTCATGGGATGGTACAAAGTCAAATCTAGGTGGCTGGGGGTTCTTGGGTTCTCAACATTTTCACTCCTGGTAAGGAAGCCTTCCTCTTCATGTGTCTTTTACTGGGGTTTCTCAAAGATTTTTTTAATTATTATTACTATTTTCTCTTCTGGTATCTTCCACCTTTCACAAAGGTTTAACTGCTTAAACTTTTTCAGAGCTGCTACCCAACAAGTACCTGGATTCATGTGGCACCGATGCTCTCCCAGGTGAGGAGGGGGAGCATTACCCTTCCCTGGTGCTCTCTTCCCATTGCACCGGCTTTGGGTCACAGCTGCACACCAGTGATTTTCTGGCAGCGCACTTGATTGTATCTGTCAGCTCATAAGCCCTAAGAATCATCCCATTTTCATGGCTTCTGAATGCTTTTATAATTAGTTCTCCACCTTCCATAACATATCCTTGTCCTTTAGTTAAATGGGTTAAGTGTAAGTGCCAAGAACCCAGCTGGGTGAATAGAGCAGGACTGAGATTGAATGGAGAAAATTCTGGGAGCTATTGATCCAGTTGATTTCCCAACATATTTCACCGTGCAGCCCAGCATTTTAATACCACCCAGGAACATGAGGCCTGACTCTGACCACCACTGAAATTCAGCACTGAGGTTTCGAAAGGGTTGTTTAAATGAATTTTCCTTGGCATTTTCTTTACAAGTTATAAAAAGCCTCTCTCTTGCTTCAGTAGTTATAATGCATATATTCTCTTGGACCTACAAACTTATTCTCTCTTGTTTGGATGCCAAACAAATTTATCTCCAGCTTTCATCTACTTCAAAAAGGTTTTTTGTTTGCTGCTGTTATGTCTGCTGTACATACCAACACTGTAAAGGCTTATCAAGTGTTAACAGTGTTTATCTCTAAGTTTTGCAATTGTTTTCAGATATATTGTAATGTGTTTTTCTCATGTTCAGCTATATTTCATTAAGAGAATGTTATGGCTTTTATAATCTTTGAGTGCTAGTTTTAAGATAGATGTATGCGAATATCTGTCACATTTAATTATCTCCTCCATCAAATTCAGTAAGTGGCCTATTAAGAGAGAAATGACTGGTTCATATACTCATTAGAAAAGGGAGATTTCACGGTACAACAAAGAGGAAACGAATTTTTTATTTCTGAGCCTACAAGAAAGAAAGAAGAAATCACAATGCTTAAAGAGGAATGTTTAATCTCTTGTACGAGTTAAAACAATCCAGAATATTTGCTTTATGCTATTGGTATGAGCTATAGATCCTTTGATCACTGGTTCAAATCCAGCTCTGTACATGGAAAGTGAAAGCTATTGTAATTAAATAGCTAATTGGTGGCCTATATAAATGAGTTGTTTTCCATTTAGTTTTCAATGGATAGGCCCCCAAAATCTACTCAGGCTCTCTCCTCACTACACAAACCAGGCATGATTTTACACTGTGATTACTTATTGGAAATGGCTGAACTCTGTGACAAGGCACCAAAGTAATTTTTCCTTTACAGTATAGTCAAGGACAGCATTATATTCCCTATCTGGACTTGACCTTGAGCAGCTGAGAAAGCTAGCTGGCTTTCTCTACCCTAAGAAGTTATTGTATGATGGATATCTTTGCATCAGAAACATAGCTCACTCTTGCCACAGAGGCACAGCGTCACTGGTCATGTTTCCGTTGTTGCTGACATCTCTTCAGATCACAGCTGCTGAACTTCCCTGTCTGTGCTGAGACCGTCCCTGGAGCCCACCGCAGTGGCTGCATGGCACCACCACCTCCTCTCCTCTGTCTCTCCTTGCAGTGCCATTCCTCTGGTTGCCACATTGCCTGCCTCCTCTGTAATTTAAGGCCTGTACCATATTATAGCTCAGTGGCTGGGTCTTTTTTCCTTCTTGCACTTGCTCTGCCCCACCTCAGAATCTGTCCATGCAATATGAAAAGAGAGGAGATAATGTCCTGGTTCATTTTACAGAAGCCATAACTGAAGTTATTAGTATTTGCCACTCTAGGTAATCTAATCTTCAGCCCACAGCTTCTCATGACTGACTCCAAAGAACAACAATTGGTTTATAACTTTATTATTTGTATAATCTGACACTTTTCCAGGATGCTAAGTTGTTCTATTGTTTTCCCACACTTTTCTGCTTTCCTTCCCTCTCAGGTACTTCTGGGAACACCCTGGGTTCCTCCAAACTCCTCTCTTGCCCCTGCCAAATGGGATTCAGTTGAAGGACAGATCAGGGACCAGTGGGATGTGGAGATGGTTGAGAAGAGAGGCATGGTGAGATACACAGTTCTGGTTTTTTTGGGGGTAAATTAGCCATCTTTAGCTTTATTTATTGCAATGATGCTCCTCTGTCCTAGCTTTCTCGTTACTTTTAAGACCTGTGAAAGTTTAGATGTTAAACTTCCATTATGGTCTGTCTGGTACCCAAACCCCCCAGTTATTCCTTTCTTGTGGGAATGGCTTTGTGCACTACATGGTGATGCCTTCCCATCATTTACCCCCATGCCATGAACTGTCACAGCTAAAGAAGGCCGTTTGCACCCATATCCTTCTTTTATACTCCAGGTTTCTTTTGTTCCTCCTGATCTCCATGGACCAGTAACCCCCATCTGTCCTTCTGTTCAGTCCCTTGGCATCGTACTGCAGGTATTTCTGCAGGCAAATAAACTCACTTTACAATTTAGGCATCTAGGTAAAGTGGATCAAGAAGCAGTTTTGCTGCTGAAACCAGCGAATACTATTTTTCATCATCATCAACAGTAAAGTGTGTTTTCAAGTACTAGATTTGCTACTGTGCTTCAGAGTATTGGATTTATAACCTTAGAAAATCAGGATCTGAGGATGTACATATATTATCTACAAAGAGCATAGCCATCTGTAGTAATAGGGAGATTTTTCTACAGATAGCTCATAGTGTGAGACTAATAAAGGTTTCATATAACAAAGCTATGCAAGGATTTAGAGCCAGATTTCAATACACGTCCTAATTTGTATTTCACATTTAAATAAATGGCCAGGTTTTCAGAAGTGTTAACAAAAAGTTTGCCTCTCTTGGGCTCATGAGCCAGGTTCAGAAGTGAGAATATGAAAGAGATGCACCTTGCCTCAGATGGAGAGCTTGCTTGCGGGAGTTGCCCCACAGAGGCTGCAACAGGCAAGACTGCCCTGACTCCTTCCTATTTCCTTTTGCTGCTCCTGTGTATACAAAAAACCCCAGTGCTTGATTGGTGCACAAAAAAAAAAGAAGGTAGAAAGGTTTTAAGAAATCTGCTCCACTGTCTCCCCTATCATTTTTACAGAAAAAAAGATGCAAGCTAACATCTTTATTTTTTTCTAAATACAATTCTAACAGTTTAAAAGAAATTAGACATAATGGCTTATATAGAAAATCTACCTGCTGCTTACCCCGATAAAACAATACCTATGTGCTTGCAGGTGTTCCACAATCTGCTTGGAAAATCTGTAAAACAAGCATCACATGTTATATTTAGCTAATAAGAGAGGGAGAAACTGCTACATTCTTTCATTTCTTTATTGTTTGATCATTTGATTGTTTTGCAAGCTTTACACCATATGTTGCTAATTGACATACAAAGGATGTGTGCTCTGTTATCCTCATTAATTTGTAGAAACTAAATATTTTGTATTCCACTTAAACTTGCTAAGATTCAGTCTGAAAAAATCTATAATTAGGCTCATACTGTTTGTGGAGTGAGGGTGTCCTGGCTCTGTCAGCTGGGGAGGAGGAAGAGAATAAAAAAATTGTGAGAATGAAATCTGCAGGCAAAAGAGATACTGGCACGAGCAATTACATTTTGCAGTGTCCCTCAGCTAACAGTGTGCTGGAAAAGAGAAAATCAAATAAACTCTTAATATACCTTCTCGTAATGAAGATGTTGCTGAAAACCGATCAGCCCAGCTCACAGGAATGCAAAGGACTGGAGCTCTCAGGAGCACTGGGACATGTAGCCTGTGATTACTCCTTTCCTTTTGGCATTGCTTTTGTACTAGAAGGACCTCACACAGCCTCACCCCAAGAAGTGTAGCACTTGTTTCTTTTATGCGTTAATTCTGGTAACTGTCACAGATGGTGCTGACCATTCCTCATGTACCATGGAGCACAGCCCCTAAAACAGGTACAGCCCCAACTTCTGAGCCCCTTCAGAATTCTAATTAGAGTGAGGTTAAACAGACGTGGTTCCTTCCCCACTTTGGCTAATTTTGCATAATCCTCACTGCAGAGGGGAGGGTGGCATGCACAGCAGTGTAATAGAGCCTCAGGAAGCTGTTCTTTTTCTTCCCTTAAATCAAGATAATTTAATGACTAGTATAAAAGACCACAACTCTGGACTGTCAAACTGTTACCCAAGCTCCACTTTTGCCCTCAGCACTATGACTTTATGCCACACATCTCTGGGAAGCCTGAATTCATCCTCCATAAGAAATTCAATATCACTATTATGTTACAAGGTCTCATTAACATGAGTAAAATCCTCTCATGAAAGGCACCATAGAGCGACAGAATTTTATCTTTTCCCTTTCTTGCAGTGATTACTTTTCCATTCCTGTCATTCAGTGGAATGAACTTCATATTTATTTAGGACCTGAAAATTCAGATTTACTATGCAGAACTGTCTGCAGTGTCGGCAGCCTGCTTTTCTTCTAGGTGCTCAAATGGATGCATGGAGGCACTCCACCATCTTCTCCAATACAAATTCTGGAGAGTGTCCAATGTCCTTGTAAATTACCATCATCTTTTTATGCCTTAAGAGCAGGAAGTAATCAGTGGTCTAGAAAAAAGGGAAAAATTGACCGTCTGTCTCACTGACTATATATATCCAGAAAAAGAACTAAACACAGCAAAGCAATGGCAGAAGTTGATCAATCTTATATGTTGTGGCACTCACAGATGTATCCTCCCAGAGATGAATGTTCTGTCACAAATCCAAACCACTAAAGCACGAGGAATAGCAGTAGTTGATACTGCTGATTGTAAGAAGCAGGAGTCTTTGACAGTTATCTAAACTGGAGCACAGGTCTACGAAGAGCAGCTGAGGGAACTGGGGTTGTTTAGTCTGGAGAAAAGGAGGCTCAGGGGAGGAGACCTTGTCACTCTCTACAACTACCTGAAAGGAGGTTGTAGTGAGGTGGGTGCTGGTCTCTTCTATCAAGTAACTAGTGACAGAACGAGAGGAAATGGCCTCAAGTTGTGGCAGGGGAGGTTTAGATTGGATATTAGGAAAAATTTCTTTCCTGAAAGGGTTGTCAGGCATTGGAACAGGCTGACCCGGGAAGTGGTTGAGTCACCATCCCTGGAGGTATTCAAAAAAGCGCGTAGATGTGGCACTTCGGGACATGGTTTAGTTGGCATGGTGGTGTTGGGTTGATGGTTGGACTCGACGATCTTAAAGGTCATTTCCAACCTAAATGATTCTATGATTCTATGATTCTAAATATCTCATCAAACATGATTATTGTCTGTCTCTAGGTTTGCCTTCCAGGTAGAAATGGAATATTGACTCTAAATGTTATTAAGGAACAGATGGGTCTCTACTCCAGATTAGCTTTCCTTCCAATAGCAGCAATACTCTTCATCATTGAAACTGAAACTTGAAATTTGCTTGAAACTCATGAATTACTAACCAGTGCTCTGCTCAGGAAAGGGCTTTGTCAGTAGATCTCCAAGAAATAGAACAAAAAACCAAACAATGGTCCTGAAAAGCCACCCAGCCAAATTTTTTTGATAGTAGCATGGAAATACAGTTAGAGAGCTTACTTATTCTCTAAAGGAGAGCCAAATCAGTTCAGGTTTGTGACAGCTAAAGGACACTGACTTAGTCAGCAGCAATAACATACAAACAAGAGCAACAACAACTGTTGTAGTTGGCACTTTTGCAGAAGTTTCAGCTGTGGCTCCGTAGCACGACTGGCATGTCTCTCAGATATGCTTGCCCTGGCAGAGAAGGTAAAGGCTGGTTTTTCTTTGCATTATCTACAGCTGGTTACACATGGCACACTGAAGGAGGAAAGCATGTAGCCAGGTATCCTAGACCATGGTTGTTGTGCTGATGCAGCATAACTTAAAGTAGTGCTGAGCCTATCATAAGCTATGTTGCATCACCATTAACCAGCACTAAAATCAGAGAAAAGGTGCAGGTTCTCTGAGGACTCCTAGATGTTGGTTGTCCAAAAAAATATTTTGGCTTCAAATTGACTAAAGTCTTTGCAATGAAATATGGCAAATGATATCCCTTGAGACAGATGGCTTTATACCTGCTTCAGAGAGGACTATGCAGAAACACACTTAGCTCCTGTTCCAAAACTTGTGGAGATTAATGGAGAAACTCCAACTGGAATAAGTAGGTGTCACTTAACAAGGAACAATTTTCCTCATTTTATGATTTTTCCATTAGCCCATGCTAAACCTGTTAATTGCTGAATCAGGTTTTTATTAATTCACATAATGATTGTAGCTCCTCCGTCATTACACATATCAGGTCAGTTCTCAGACACTTCTCTCAGATGATGAAGAAAACAGAATTTGGTCTGTTGCAACAATGTGCTGCATCTTTGCATGTGGTCCCCACCTGTATTTTAACATTGCTGTTTTGTTTCATGACAGCTTCTCTGACTTTCTTTCCCATTCTCTGTATAAGCACCAGTTTACTTTCTTTGGAGTAGCGTACGGCAGAACATATAAAACTTACTGGTTTCTGGACAGGAAAGAAACATGCTTTTTAGTACTAGCAGTGCACCCCAGTTTTGTTCAGAAGGAAACCCTACTAGATGTGTCATTGGGTGGACAGTTTTTGTCTCTCAAGATGTCTATTAATTTAAAAGTTGTGCTTTAAAAAAAAAAATTCACATAATTCCCTTCTCTTCCCTTATAAACACACCTGAAGTCAAAAGGTTACAGTATCCCCCATGCTTTGAATTTGATTTTGAAATGAATGGGACAACTGATTTAAAGTTCAAATTGAAAGCAAACTCTTGAAACTACTCAAAAGCCTGGCAATATTTCAGCCTGAGCCATGATGTTTTAAGGGCCTCATTCATCCCATGGACATTTTGTGCTGGACAATCCATTAAGATTTTTGCTGTTCTGTTCTTCTCATAAAAACATCAGGCCTCCCTCCTTCTGTCTATATTAAAGAAAAAGAAAAAAAAAATCCAATTCCTCCAGTTAAGTCATTCTTTGGCACTGGGAACACAGGAAGTAATTTCTCACTGCCAACTGGGAAACCATAAAGTTTGACTAGGTCAAGCCCTTAATCCCTCTTCAGCATCACCGATCACATTACCACCATTATAGCAGTACTATATATAGGCAGAGGACAGGAAAGATGGTGCTAACATAGTCTTTCTCTCCTGACAAGTGGCCTAAGACAGCTTTGCCTTCAGCTCTAAGAGCTGAAGGCAAGAATACACCTTTTTGACCCTACACAGTTAAGAAATACCTGGTAAGAAGAGCTTGGGAGAAAAAATACAATTCTGAAGTCCTAAGACTAAATGTTTTTCACTAAAGTACAATGTCAGGTAAATAAATGAGCTGTACAGTCTGCAGCATAGACAAATAATGTTCAAAAGTTGCAAAAAATAAACATTTTGACTTGTAGGGTCTATTTCAGATCCAGTAATTTCTGTAGTTCCTCCTCCAGCAACTCAGATCCCACCAGCTGAGACTGACAGTCAGTGTTTTACACACCACAGATTTCAAATATCAAAATGACAGTTTCTCACATGTTGTTGTCCATCAGTAGGAGCCATGATTGCTGTTTGGAGAAGATGTGATTGCCAACCTGTGGCTGGCGTGATTGCTCTCTGCAATCTGCTATTCCTGAATGCTTTTTCTGGGGGAGTGTGGGGGAGGTAAGTGGCTGGGCTGGAGTGCACTTCCCATATTAATGTTTCTGTCCTGGTTTCTCATTTTAATGCTTATGCAATTATGCTCTGTGTGCATTTTGATCTGTAGGTCTCTTTTAAATATTTTTATATCCATTTTATACCCATTGGCTAATCTGATAGGTGTTAAGGTCCTGTAAATTTTCTATAGGTAAACAGGGAGAATAGGGAGACTCTAATAATATTCCCATGGAGATAAGGATTACCACGTGTGACCAGTGACCAAGAATATTTTTCCTGGGATGTTTAGCTTTTCGGAGAAAGAGAAGGAAAAAATCCTTTTGTACTTGATGAGAAAAG
>VYZV01000972.1:16761-40435 GCA_013401275.1 Pandion haliaetus | reverse complement strand
AAGAAAACAGGTATATATTCTGTTGGCCCCATAAACTGAATCCCGCAGCATTTTCCCTTGCACTCTCTAATACCCTACTGTACTTTGTAGGTGAATTCTCAGAAAGAAAATATTGTAATTGCAATTAATCATTTGCGCTGTGTTGTAATTAAATGACTATATCAAAGAGGAAGAATTTAAAACTAGATCCTTTAAAGCAACTATTCAGTGATATAATTACAGCATACCCTATGAGCAAATTAGCTTCTGCCTATGTGAGATCTGACAAACTAATAAACACCTTGCTGTGTAAATTGAGACCAGGTATATTTTCAGACTCTTAATCACTGAAGCTTACAAAAGAGTGAAATGGCAAATCATTAGTTTTTTCTCCTTTGTGAGTGAAACACTCATTCAGTGTTAGTCTTATTTCTTCATATATCTTTGGCTAGCTTTTTCCATGTCTTCCTAATATTATCCGTTCTTTCTTTTTCTCATCAGGATATTTGCCCCCGGAAGGAAATGTCTAGTTCATTTATTCACTGCTTCTTGGTGAGCAGAATTCATCAATATAAAAAATAGCATTTGGCAATGGTAAGGGTTATGAACCTCTTGGCCTGTATAATCCCCTTATCAGTGCTGCTTAGAAAAGAAACACATTCAAATTTCTGTGAATGCATCAGAAATCTTGTTAATGAATAACAATATGCACAAAACAAGGAATATTCAACAGGTAACCTTACATCTTTTTCTTAATATAATTTCAAAGATCTTAATAAATGTGAATCATCCTACTACAGAAAAAAAGTCAATAAAATGTTGGAAAGTAATTATGTTAGAAAGTGAATGCAAAAAGAGAAAATCAGAGTTCAATGGATCATTTTAATTTACTGTCACAAGAGACATAAAGCTAACAAATGAGAAGATACCATATTCGTGTTGAAATGTGCAGTAAATATGACAGTGTATCATAAGAAATGTTCTGATATAATTCACTTACATCTCGTTCAAATTAATATACTACTTGTTGAAAATGTGTAGGAGCTGTTAAGTTTATTTTAAGGAAATATACTGGCTTTAAGGAAGCAACAGTCACTGTGACAGACATTAAAACATGAGTGAATTAAGGAACATTATACTGAATGTATAGCAAATGAAGGCATGATCTCTCTGGAAGGGTTTTACAGTTTGAGAAATCTTTAATGAGGCATTTGAACTGCATGGGAGAACAGCTCTCATAGCCTTTGGAACGTGACTACAAAGAAGATATTGATCTGCAGATGTTATCCGATTGTATTCCAGATTAAAAGATGACAAAATCTTCAGGAGGTAACTGAGAAGATTAACCTGTCAAGGAGATACCCCATAAGGAGATTATCCCAAAGTGAGACTTTTCACAAAGAGGAGAGATTATTAAGAGGGATAAACAGTGTTAAAAGGGATTTTTAGTGTGAGCTATTTTTCGTGTATGTGTGCACACATGGGTGCATGTGCTTGTGCTTCAGTTTGACAGCTAGGGTTGAAATGCGTAGAGGGAAAACACTGATCTGTGTGGCAGGACGTACAAAGATGAACCTCTGCGAACACTTCTCTTTTTAAGGTTCATTGCAAGGCCCACTATTCACTCTCCCATGACCCCAAGCTCCACCATTGCTGTATTAAGCAAAATATATTTTACAACCCTAGAGAGCGTTTCTGAGAAATAATCAGCTCTGTGCTTTTGTGACTAGCTGCAGGGGCTATAGCTCAGTAGACTACAATTACGCCTCATACTTGACTACTCTTCCAGATTTATAGGAACTAAATCCTACATTTAATGCATTCTTTATATACATCTATATAGCTATATCTATACAAATATCAGTTCTTATATAGGGGTGATTGGTGAGCCTGTCCACTTGTCTACTACTCTATCAGAATATCTATGTCATTTGCGATTTGTATTTACTGCACATGCAGATTTTGCTCTGATCTTGCAAACTTCTGTGCAGGTGTTTTCCTTGTATTAGCTTTTAGAGATTTTCACAACACTATCAGATACAGCAGAATAGCTCCTATCCTGCCTCCCCTGTTGTTCCAGGCAGGAACAACTACACCTAGCTAGTTGCATTTTAATGGTTGCCATAAAAAAGTTATCAATCTCTAGATTCAGATCAAATGTTGCCTTCTGTGTTATGGGCTAGCACCATATCAGTTTATTAACAAAGGGTGATTAGGTAAGTGCATTTTCCTAGTGTGTCAGGACATTTTGTCATCTTGACTCGTCTCTTTCTAAGGATGAACTTGTAATATAGATCGCTCGGCTTTCCTGATGTCCATGTGCTGTGGTAGCTGTTCAAATGTTTATTGTTGAAACAGCATGAAGGTGCTAGAGAAAGACAGTATGTTTTAACAATGAGGGCATGTCAAGGAAGTTACATCAAGGATTAATCAGATCTCTTTGCTGATTTGCTGCACCATAATGAAGCAATATCGTACTGAGCTAACTTTGAAGTTGGAATGATTTTTACTCTGTATCTGCCCTCTTGTTCCTGACCATCATTTATACTTTCAAGGCTGAAGTCTATAACTTACATGCTGAACGATCTTGTGCTGTCTGGGGAGTCCTGACGGCTCATAGATGGCAGTGCTTCCAAAGACACTACCACAAAGCTAGACCTGGAGCAAATCCAGGAGAGTTTATTAATTGATTCTCTCTTTTCAAAAGATTACCACCTATCTTTGTTCCAGTTTCCCCCTGTGAAAACTGTATTTCTGCTGGAAGAAGCTCAGAAAGCCAGACCTGATAGCACCAAAGAATAAAGATGCTCCAGCTTAATTATATGGATGCAAAAAAGACCTGTCAATCTCAAGAGCTACCTGAGATATCTGATGAGCTCATGAGATATCAGGCCCTTCTGATTTGGATCTCTTAGGCATCACAGGAAGGTCAACCGGCTGTGGCATCTTGACAAATGTGCAGCTACTGCAATGATGAAATTCCTCTCAAGTTATCTTTAAAATACTCTATTTGAAAGTCTGCTTGGCTTTGGAGCATGGTTGGTGCCATGTCTTGCTTTCTTTCATTTAATCCATCACAGCACTGTCAATCCTCCCTTTTCCTCTCCCTCTGAAAACAAAGGAAAGCAAACCCTTCCCTAAATATTTGGTATCCCTATTCTGGATTTTTTTTTTGCTTTCTCTAGTAATGAGGTGCAGTGATGGTTTTACCATTTGCTATCTCCAGGTGGAATTAAGGGCTGCCCCACAGGACAGTCATACGGATGCCTAGCTGAACTCAGCGTGCACAGCAATTCTCCCCCTGCGCTTCCGTGAGGGATGTGTGTGACATTGCTGAGTATGTTAGCGAATTAGCAGACAGAGGTGAAGTAGATGATATAAATTATGCAAATTTAAAAGCCATACCACACAAAAGGTTAATCTACAATGTCAGTGTACCTGGTAAGTGGGGAAAACTCTATTCATTTTGTGCCAAAAAAGGCTGCTGAGTGACAAGAAATAAGTCATAGGCAATGTTTCAAAAGGGTAAGTGAGGCAATAGGATTGGTCCCATTAAGGATGATTTAGGGACTACTTTTTATATTACATATGTAAACTTGGCAGCAGGTGTATTTTGAAAAGAGAACAAATTTATTGGTATCAGGGAAGAAGGGTAACAAATGTGATGGAACAAAGCCAACAAATTAAAAATAATTTGATGAAATTAATTAGGCTTATGTGCAAGCAAACGTGTGATATACTTTCCAGGAGGGAAGTATAAGGTAATGCAGCAGGGGACAGAAAATAATTGTAAGTCTATACTCCTAGGAGACATTGATCGTGGTGGGGGCTTAAAGATGATTGTAGATGATATAGTAAAATACTGTGTTATTTATAAGAGTAGAGAATGTCCAGCAATAATTTCAAGAGTATATTGACTGAAACATGTGAACTGTAAAAGGTGAAAAGGAAAGTAGGTTGATGCTCATTTATTAATATTGATTTGTATTATGGTAGCAACTTTATATACCAGCCAAGTTCAGGATCCCATTCTGCTAGGCACTGTATCAACATACAGTCAGAGACATTTTATAATCTAAATAGACAGGAGAAACAAAAAGACAGAAAAGAATTATAACCCCAAATGACAGACAGAGAACTGAGGCATAGAGATGGTAAAGCTTGAGCCGTTTTTAAAATGTGACCTTTTAATTAAAAATACAGCTGAAAATGAAAAATATTTAAATTTTTCACAATTCTCATGGGAAATTTTGAGTTGCAGTGAAAAACCTCAGTGTTTTGGATTACAACAAAAAACAATGAAAATATTCTTGCATGTCTTTTCCTTTACAGCCCTCGCAGGAAAAGCCTTTTCAAGGGAAGCACAAGCATGAATTTATTAATATGCACATTAGTTCTCTGCAAACCAAGCTTCCAACTTAAAGGAACACTAATTTGAAAGAAAATTTTCAACCAGCCTATATTAAGTTATTTGCTGTCTACCCAACAAGAGGTGCATGGAGTACTTGAACAAAACTCTCTTCCATGCTACTATAACCACAAGAAAATCCTTCTTAGAGACAGGGAAGAAGCTGCTTAAGAATATAGGACTTGTCTACTACAGAAGGTAGAGAGCTGTTATGGATTTTCTCTGCCCTAGTTCCTAGTTTCTAAAGCCCCATGCACATTTAAGTTCACGGTGGCTTACTCCATGTTTAATAGTGGAAGAAGTCATCCGCTACTGAGTGTGCCCTTAAAATGTCTATGTGAGAAGTGAGGAGCTATAAATTCAAACCTTGCTTTACTGTGTGCTAGTTTCTTGGGGTAGACAAGCCCACAGAACATTACAGTTATTTTAGCATTATGGGGAAATAAGATAGACACCATTAACATTTTATGAGCAATTTTGGTGTTTGAAATATGAGACACTCAGCAGAGATTGAATTGATAGTGCTGTAGCAACAACAAAAAAATAAGGGTTCAAAGGTTCATAGAACGTGAGTCAAAAGGAAAGATTAGCTAGTCATGGGGGATTATCGTAGAAAAGAGGTAGATAAACTCTTTACAAAGGTGACAGATTCATGCCAATAAGTTATCTGCACTACTAAATAATTCATGAGAAAGAGGGCAGGGATTGAAGCTAGGGGAAATGCTCATGCAAAAGTAGTTTTAGAACAGCCTCATACAAAACTTTAGCTGCCCAAAGTCACCAGCAGAACTGAGTTAGAAAATGATGCTACACAAAGGAAAAAGAGAGACCAAATTTTTCACTTAATAGCTTTTCATTAGTAAGAAAGAATTTAAAAATAGCTAGGGATTTCCTCAATAATCAACTCACATATTTTCCTGTTTATATGAGGAAAGCAATCTGTGTCATGGCACTGGGTATTTGAGGCAGAGCCCACCCATTATTTCTGCCTATTGTATCTTAGGTATTAATTATTTCATTGCATCCCAGTGCAGTGACTTTTTCCTTCTTGCAAGCTCGTCATCAATGAGAAAATACAGCAGGAGATATTTTGCTTCTCTTTTTCAGATACAGCACTTTATTCTGGAAAAAATCCATCAAAGGGATATTATTTTTATGAGGGGATATATCAGAAAGCAAAATCAGTGGAACTGTTGGCTGAATTATTCCTTTGCCTTTCAAAGATGTTTTAGTAACATCTATCAGTGTCTGTCAAATGCTAATAATACTTTAGAGGAAACAACTTTAAATTGCACAATAAACTTTTGACTTTCAGTGACTGGCTTATAAGCCTGAGAAATTTAGTGCGTGATATGTTTCTATCTCTGGCCACACTGAAACCCTAATTTTTAAGGGTTTAGGACATGACAAGAAAACTATACCAAGAATAAATTGATCTCTGCTTCTTTACTTTTTTTTCCCCAACATTTAAAATTCTGTTCTTTAAAAAACACCTCACAAAAATTATTTACAATTTGAAGACTGCAATTCCTAAGCAGTTCCCTCCCCATGCAAACAGAAATTTCTTTAACTCTCAATGTAGTTACTAGGTGCAGAAAGTGGGATATAAAGAAAGAACATCTGAAAAGCAGGTCTGAATTAATGAGAAGAATCATACTAAAACATTAACTGCTCTGGAGTTAAGTGATTATAGAAATAGAAGGGGTTACATTAGCACTCACTGCAAGACGTGGTAGATGTTAACACCTTCCATGAATCATTGGAACAAGGCATTTGACACGCCTGTGCACATGTGAGGGCACTGTGCAGCCCATGCAGCAAAGCAGCTACATGTTGATGCAGGAGCTTATTAGAGTTCTCCATATGAGTGTCTTACCAGGCACAGCTTTCTGTCCTGATGTTCAAAGCAGTAATAGCTGTGAGGTTGCTTCTCTTTCCAGTCATAAGCATGGTTAGGATTTCTGAGGACATCAATATGCTACTTAAAAATGACAGAAAATACAATGAGGCTCACAAGTGGAAGGAACAAAACTCTCTTGGGAACTGTATCCCGTGACTGTTTAAATATTTAAGTATCTAAAGATGCAAGCTGATTCAGGAGGGGATTTTCAAAAGACTTCTAGCAGAAAAAAGGTAAAAATGGCAGCAGAAATAACCACTGCAGCACTGCCAGGCCTGTCTTGTACTCTGGATGTGAGGAGCAGTAATTTGCTGGCTGTGAATCTCTATTCCAACATCCCAACGCTCTGGGTGCTAACGTGACACTGTGAATGTGTCTTGGGGGAGGTAGGCAATATGAGGGGCTGGTGCTTTGTATTTACAAGAACTTACTGTACTTTCTCCTAAAATCTTACATTTTGTTAAAGAGAACTAAATAATGCTTATTCTCTCATTGCATGCATTCCCTATAGTAAGATGTGGGAAAAACTGCAAATCATCTAGGTGTCAGACCTCACTCTCAGCTTAACAAATAAATAATACATATTTACACATACATACTTATTCCCCTGTGTATTTAGCAAAGGAACATGAGGGATAGGAGCACACATGGGACCAGAAAAAAGTGATAACCAGAATATATCCCTCTGCTTGTGCCGATTGTTTTGATGCAATAAATCATCCTGAAATGGCTCTCTGTATTCAAAATGATGTCTTATGGATCCCAGACAAGAAGTCAAGAGCTCACCAGAGGATGACATTACAGAACAAAAAGAAAGTTCTGCCTCCTTGAAGAAATCTCCATCTGCGCAAGCGTTTTCTGTCTGCCTTTCTCTGCGAAAGAGGGAGCTGGCACAGCCCAAAAGATTTGGATGGCTCAAACCCTCAGAGGATGTAATGATGTGCAAAGCTTTTTTCACACACATACACCTCTATCAGACATACAGAGCACACTAAGCCACAGTCAGTCTCTGGAATTCATATTTCAGATGGCAGTCAACATGGAAGAAGTTCTGTTGCCCAAGAAATGGAAAAATCAGCAGGAAAGGCCAATCACAAGTGGAGCATTATAAGTTCCGTAGTGTGCTACAGCCAATTTATGAAACAGCTTGTTTATTTTTATCATCATAGCATTAACTTGGCTACAGCTGACAAGCACAACAAGGATTATTAGTTCTTATTTGTTTTGATTTGGAAAGATGTTTGGCATTCAGTCAATAGTTTCCTATCCCTGCTCTGGACATTTCCAATTTATTTCCGTATTAAAAAACCAAACATATACAAATAGTAGAAGAGCAGATTGTTCACTCTTCATGAATAAATGAAAGCGGTGCATGTTATGTTATAGTAAAAGTCTCAGCTCCTGCAGGCTGCAGGCCATTGCAATACTAGGTACATATAAAATAAATCAAAAGGACAATAATTTATTCTTAACCACAGAAGACAGCTCAAAATGGTTTCTTTACAGTTTTGAGACATACCTAAATGGAAAATCTTCTGCAGCAGGATTGTCCCTTCATATGCATCCTTCAACAAGACTGAATACAGAAAAGAGCACCTGAAGAGACTGTTTCTAGACAACATAAAATCACGCAGTGCTGTCAGTGAAGGATTCAGGGCACAGCACCAAATTCACGTCCAAGCTGACTTGAATGGAGAAATGGAAATCTTTTGGGATCCATGTGCAGCAGAAAAATGCATTAGGGTATCATTCGGACCCATGAGACTTACAATGACCCTGTAATTACTGGCTTCACTCTCCAGTGACTTCTCATCAGCTCCAGGACTGCTACTTAAATTCTCAAGCCTTCTCCTTTGGCTTTAGCTCTGCAGAAATTTTTATTGTGCTCAACTATTCCAGATTTTTGTTAGAAAAAGATAAACACAGCTGCAGTCACAGCAAGATGAACGTTTTTCTTCAGTATTTCTCCTGCAACTCTTTTAAAAATGATAACCAACCACATAACTATGCAAAGAAGCTCCTTGGCTTTTTCATGTTTCTCCTATGCTCTGCAGAAGACCTTTCAGCCTTTCCCATTTCAGAAGATAGACTGTTACCCAAGCATCAGGTTATTGCCTAGATGTTGTCTCCAATCACGTGCACCTTCCACTCACAGCAGATAACTAGGTTTTCAGTGTTTACAAAATTCAGCTTATAGATTGGGCTAGGCCAGCAAGGAAATAAATGAAACTAAAGAATTTAGCTCCTTGCTCTCCCGGTTTCTATTAAACCCATTAAGGATATCTTTTCCGATGATACTCAGAAGGAAATAGTTCTGTAATTATTTCACAAGTATTTACAATTGCATCATTCTCTCTCAGAGACCCCACAAAACTGTTCCCAGATCTTCCCCTTCCACTCAGAGGCTGCAGATTCATCTACAGGAAAAAGTCTGCAGCCCAATAAGTTACAATGAAAGCTCAAACATGTTCCAATTAATTTGAATTGCATAGGTGCAGAATACTTGGCTATTAAATGTTAGCCAAGTATGTTTTTCTTGGGGCTTGGGTGGATTTTTGAATATTTTGTTAAATGTTGGAATCTGCTAGAATAGGGATGGAAAATCACACAGTATTTAAGTAAAAATAGACTCCCCAAGTCCTTTAGGAACCACCTCCTTTGCTGTTACCACTTCATGCAATATGAAAATTGCACACATATGGAGGTGACTGGCTCTTTAACTTAAAATAATTTCTTACTGAATCCTTCTCCTTTTTACGAATATATATATTCTTGCTTTTCTTTATTTCTGTAATGGATCCTGTCTTTGGGAATTGGGGGCAACAGTAAGATTGTTGGGAGTCACCAGATGGTGCTATTGTACGTTGTCTGTCTGGTTCTGTTCATCTAGCTATCAAGGGAATCTCCTCTCATGAAATGCAAAGCGTCAGCTGTGGTGCAGTTCCTACCAAAATCACTAGTAAAGCTTGTCTCTTGCCTGAACTTCCCTGATGACGAATTATGCTCATAGGTATGAAATCCATGAGCCCTTTAGTTTGTGTAAAAGGAAACAAAACATTCTGTGAAACCAAGTCACCTGCATTACTCACACGAGTAGCGCTCAACTCTATGAATTGACCATTTATGCCGATGTTATGAATTGCCTAAAGCAAATTCAGAAAGTAAGGAAGAACTTCTGTAGAAGATGTAACTGTAGACAAATAGCACCTGCTGGAGTTCTCTGGTGGGGAATAAAAATATTTTTGCCTGCTAGTCCAGGATAGAGATAAAGATACGATGTTTAGATGCTTTATAACACTTGGATAGCTCTGTCAACTGAAGCAGCTGCGTACATATTGTAAAAGGCCTGAAAAATGTATCAGCCTAAATGTGTTTTCATGCTGCTTGTTTCGTAGCAAAGAGTAAGGAATGAGGCGACCTGTTGTCTCTGACAACATCTTACTTTCTGACTAAGGTTAATGTATTTCTTGGAGTGGAAGAAATGGTTTGGGATAAATTCCCTACAAACTGGGAGAGCAAGGAGCTAAGCTTGACTGAACTCACTGCTGCTAAACCCATGAAACCACAAGAACTCAGGCAAAATTTGTGTTCAGCAGCGGGTGTTTGAAGCAGCAATGTCTCACCAGGCTTTTGTGTAACAAAACCATAAAATAAGAGGTATGCCAAGAAACAAAATTTGGCATAAATATGTGACAGCATTGATTTCTTTAATCAATGCCCTCAGAATGTATTAGCGCTCTGCCTCCTTACTCCTCTGTGGTTAATCAATAGAAACGCAGTTTCCAGTTAGGGCAAGTGTCACCAGCAGGCACAGTTAGACCTCCAGGGCTTTTTCCTCGGTGTACAAGTCAGTTTTGTCTATTCTTGTTATGAGGTTTATGGTCTGCAAGTGTTTTGCATAAATGCAGCAGCAGGCAGTCTGAAGCCAGTTTGCTTTGTGCTGCCGGTTTGGATTATGCTGGGGAGGGATGGCTGAAGGAGGCGATGGTTCTGGACACCGTCACATTAGCTCACACAGAGTTGGCAGCTTAGTCCAATACTCCATTGGAAAACTGACTCCCCAGCCCCAGTATTTTAAATCTGTCTAATACACCAGCAATAGTAGGTCAGAACTGAAGGCTTTGGTTGAAAGAGAACAATATTACACATTTTCCTGTTTCTGTTTTTGCGTCGTCATCCATGTAATGACACTGTGCAGAAGAGCGAGGCAGAATTTGTAGGGAGAAATTATACTTTTTTTTTTAACCAGTTGGAAAAACGGGTTCTAAGGAGCCTGGGTTCAGTTCTACTTTCACTACTGCCTTGGTCAGTGCATAGCTTTCTCTCTTCCACTACAGCTCAAAGCTACGAAAAACCCAGATCAACTCCCATGTTAGCTGGCTGCATACCTACACCAAGACAACACCTATCTAAGGTTGCTTGAAAGTTACTGATCAACAAATACCCCTTTATTCACTCCTGTTTATTAAGCAGAGAGAATTACTAGTATTTTCCTTTTCTGTGTTAGTGATCCAATATCCTGTCAGGGTAGACTAGGGCTCCTAATTTATGTGCTGACATTTTTTGAATAATGTCGAAACACTGCAACTATTCTTTGCACCTCTTTTAAAATGTTGAAGCAGCATTCTGTCTACATTGGAATTCTGTTTCGTTATTTTCTTCCTTCTTAACTTGATCTATGATTAAACCTATCTCTTCTCATCTTTACAGGCTTAAAAGCTGTTTTTCAGGAAGTTCTTCAACAACTATTGTTTTCTACTTTAAGGCTGATGGCACCCTGGCAATATTATAACTACATGCTTTGAAATGCTGTTATATAGATATATAATGATGTTTCCCAAAGAGCATACAATCTGATTGTTTACTTCAGAGACCTGCTTATATCACTTTTTAGTCAACTTACTTATTTAGAAAACTCCATTAGATCCTGATATAAGTAGGTATCCTGAAGATCTTTTCTGCTGAGTTTACTAGCTCCTTTTGCATGTTTTGACTTGGATCCAATCATAAGTAAATTTTATTTCTTGATTGTATATTATTATCTGTTAAGACACTTGGTGTGTTTAATAACATTTGATTGCTATTACTTTATATATCTGGCCTTCAGCATTCAACAGAATGAAAGAGTTAATTACCTTAATTGATTCCACTGAATCGCCTTTCCTATCCCAGGTGCACCTCCTACCCACTGGCTAGCAAATTCGTCTGTGCTCCTTCATTTCAGTGTATCTCACTTAACTACTTAAATTCTGGTCTCCAAGTGAGGGAAATCAGGGAATGGCTAATTCTAATAGCTGAGTCAGCATTCCAACAATCTCTCTTCCAAAAATAAAGCAGCATTTTAGTTTGTACATTCTGGTCTGGAGTTTTATTTTAATCTCCCTTTATTTAAAGGGAAGAAATACAAATAAGATATAAAAAGATGCCAAAAGATTGAAAAAAATAATTTGTCCTTTGCCATGGCACAAAATCTTAGCATCTCTCTTGAGTAGGCTGGGTTTCAGGCACGGAGCCAATACCTTAAGCTATATGTTTTATTATGAAATGTCCTTCTTGCAGCACCCTGCCTGCGCTGGGCTCCCAGGAAGGGTGGAACAGAATTGACAAACAGCTCACTCCCTTTGCTCCCAGAGTAGTTTAAGCTTCAGGAAGAGACCCAGGGACTGTCCCCATGCTGTGCCACCCACCCAGGCCATTCCAGGACTGTACTCGAGACACTTTCACCTGAACTTTCTAATAAGAGCTCTTGTTGCCTTGATGCTACTGAGTCTTTTTAAGACCTGCTGAAAAGTGGAAAACTGGCATCTCTCAGCATCTTAATACCTTTGCTGCATCCCCAAACTGTGATGCATAGAAGCTGCTTTCCCTAGGGTTGAAGCTGGACAGTCTTGCTACACAGGATGTGGTACATGGGTTTTAGGAGCTCATGTTGGCCATTTTTTGGAACCAGACATTGATGACTGTGAGGAATCTCTCAGAAAATGGTTTTGGTTTCACCATATTTAAATTGCTGTGAGAAAAAATGTTTCTTTTATTCTCTAAATAAGGAAAAAATTGCTTCTTAGAAAATACCCCTATTTCTATAGAATATTTCTCGTACTGCAGAATAATTCTTATTTCTTGGGGGTTTTTTCCTTACTAAGATCTGTTCAGTACCTAACACAAGAACAGCTGTACTGGCTCTATCCATCTCACCTGCATTACTTGTGCTAATGGCATCCTGACAGGAACATGGCTTTCCGTTTGCAAGGCACCGTCCCTGCCCTGCAGCTGCGCAGACCCTTTCATTTCCCCCCTGTGCAGCAAGCTGCCAGTGTTAGCTGCACTAATGGGAGGCAACAAAAAGACCCTTTCCCCTGATTAAAAAAAAAAAAGGAAAAGAGCAAAATTATGACCACCAGCAGAGTGAGAAGGGTCAGCCTACCCACCTCCTGCTCTTCCATGGGGAGGGACTGCTACCTGCAAGAGCTGATCCTGCTTTCTCATCTGAGATGAAAACCTCTGCCACAATCATCACTGCTATACAGGTACCACTACATCAATAGCCCCACCACCTCACTTCCTTTTGCTCTGACCCCTCACCTTCTTAGGCATTCTTTTAAAGTTTTTTAAGAATGCATCTACACTTGCATCTCAGAGGAGAGCGACAGCAACTCTGGCCATAAACAGATGCCTAAAAAAGAGCAGGAACAAGCCACTCTCCTATAATCTTTCCCCTGAGTGCTTTTCCAGCTTCCAACTATTTGCAGCTCAGGGGATTTCCTGATCTGATGTTGTTAACTGCAGCGTAAGGAAAAAAGGTATTGTGGAGCTGACTGTGGCTTCTTTGATCTACTGGCTTGTCTGTGCTGGGTTCAGCTTAAAGCAGAACATGCCCAAAGCTGCTCTAATATATGCCAGTTGATTGCAGCTCCCAGGGGACCGACAACCTGCTGATACTGGCTGTATGGCATGCACGAGAATATGCAGCACTAGTTTTTATCAAGCATGGCCAGTAAGGTTTCTTAGATTTACTGAAGTCCTATTTTGATTTAAAACATAGGAAAAAGTAGGGAATTAAATACCCAGATGTGGGTCATTCTCACAGCATTCCATTCCTCCATGTTAAGTGCTTTCTTCCTGCATCAACAAAAGCAAATTTCCAACCCACACTCTATCACGTCAGCAGCGGACAAGGGACCTCAGTACAAGAGCTATGTGATGCCTCAGAGTCCCAGAATGACCCACTGCAATCTTTTTTTACCTCCTCTGAGAGGCCCACTCAGCAAAAAACAGGTAATTTTATGGTCACAACCTGACCGAGGCAAGATAATATGAGAATATTTTGTTCTAGTGCTAAAGGATCTAATTCCATCAATTCAAAAGATATTATTTGTTTCACTTCGAGGTTAAGCCTAGTAAAACACCCCAGACTGTCTCTTTCTTGGAGTACTGCATGCATTAGAAACTAAGCCCGAGAGAGATATTACAGATGAGCATGAGGCAAGGTAACCTTCTAGAATCCCAAGGGAGAAAGCAAAAGGAACAGGTTTTTTCCTCGTATTTACAAAGGCTTAATGAATTTTACATAAGAAAGACACAAAATTGAAGACAAACAATGAAATACAAAGAGATCTCAAGATACATGATGAACCAAGAATTCATGCATAATATACAATATTTCAAAGGCATGTAAAGAAGCTGTGTAAGAAAAAGATGTTTTTGGTATATACAGAGTAGTTTGTTTGAGAGGTATATCTCCTTAAGCAGCTGAAACTTGAAGATGCATCAGGCGCAATGCAGCTTCTGGATGCAGGAGGGCAGAAGGGATCCCATGGTTTAGGTTGAACTCTGTATGGACATATATTTTTGAGGAGCATTTCAATATGCTCACTAATAATTGTCTCTAGAAATACTTGCATACATTGTACCAACGGAATACTCAGCTAATTTAAAGATAATTAATGACCTATTAAAACTGAACCTAGCTGGTTTTAGCTGCTCTTTGAGATGCCACTAACTTAGGTCTAAAATAATTGCATAGTAGTATAGTGCTACTTTTTATCCAACCTGATCATCAGGCCTATTAGGTTGATTAAAGTACCAGGTTATTTTCAGACTTAAAAAACCAAACAAAACAGCTTTCTGGTTATTTAAAGGACATTCAGTTTTCAAATATTAAATTTTTTCCCCTGCATCACAAGGACTATTTTTCTTAAGTCATGTCTAGATCTGCAGAGACAAATTTCCTCTAAGGCTATGTAATATCAGACAGCTTTGTCACAAATGGTTTGATAGGTATAGAAAATTCCATGAGAAAGGGAAATCCATAAACCTTCCCAATGTAATTCCTACGCTTCAAGACTGAGAAAACTTATCATTGAAGAGAATATCATTATTTTGAGTTGGCAAATGTGGCAATGGTAAGAAGATGTATCCTAAAATCAATTTTTGAAGCCAAACATGTAAGACTAATCACTTTATTTCCATGCTTAACAGGTGCTGATACCAGAGGGAAAACACTAAATAGCGTATGACACCCTTGAGAAGCATGTAAGATATTTATCTGCCTAAAAGCCATGACAGTTGCATAGAGAAAAGGTTGTGAATATAAATGGGGAAGAAAGAGTTTAAGGATGGAGGGTGAAATCTTGATGCTGCTGAAATCTATGGCATGTTGAGTTCAGCAGGACAGGGATATCCCTAACCTCACCCCTAACCTTGCCCCCATTACAGAGCTCAGGCTGCCCAGCCTGTTCTTCCAAGCCGGGTCATAAATATGGCTTTTCATTTTTATAAGGGAGATTTTGCTTAGGTCTCTCTTCCTACAACCATGTCTTCCTGCTGGAGCAGCTGTTAGGACACAATCCCCTAGTATCTGACCCCATTTTTAACCCAAGACAGTTTGGTTGCTGCCATGCCCAGGGCAGATAAAATTGTGATTCTGATGGAGGGGCTTTGCATGTGAAATACAGATCTGCACTGGCCAGGGCAAACACAGTAGCTGAAAATAACACAAAACAGAGCAGTGCACCACTCTCTTAATACATGCAGTGCGAGTGGCTATGTCCAAAGTCAGGAGGTTTAACAGCTCTGGGCCCATATGTGAGCTGAAGTCCTGTGCACAGATATTCAAACACTGACACTTTCTCCCTCTCTCTCTCAACTATTTTATTCCCTCTAAAATATACTTATGCATCTGCTGTTCCTCTGTGAAAAGATGGAAGATTAAGCTGGCTTCTGGCTGGGTAAGAATGGTGAAATGTGCTACCCATAAGTAAGCTGTATATTCATGGTAGAATATTTTAAATGACCCTTATATCATAAGAAGGGATTTTAAAAAAAATCCATAACTGTGGGAATTAGGAGCATATCTCTCACATTTGAATTTCCTAGCTGGTATTTGGTTGGGCTTTAGAAACTGTCACACAGTAAAGCCATTAAGATTCTGTGGTTAATTTATTCCTGCAGTATTAACTTTCCCATAACTCATGATGAATATCTTGAGTTTGGATATGTCTTAGAAGAACTTCTGTCAGTGATAACTTGCTTTTTCTCCCATTTCCTATGGAAATGGATTTTTTTTTTAATGTATAAAAGAGTAACTTTTCTAATAAACGTGCACAGTGAATTTTTAAATAATGACTTTGACTTTGTATAGTTGCTACCAAAATAGGAAATGATAAGCTCTTTTGTGCATTTATTTGGTTAATTATTCCGATATGTATTTCTGGGCAGAATTCAGCATAACAGAGCCTTGGAAAATACACATCCCATTGCCAAAACAAATTTTCTCAGTCCTAGATCCATTCATTTCCTAGACAATAGGTGAGGTCAGAAGGGAAACAAGCAGTCATTCCCTTAATATGGGCAAACCACTAATGAGCTACCATGCATCATATTCTGCTCCAAGAGAGCTGTAATTGCTTCCAGAACACCTGTATTTAGGCCAGATACAATCATAGGTATGGGGGAAGGCAAAGGAGCAGTGGTGTTAAAACGAGGAGGGAGAGGCACATGTGAGGAACAGAAACAGATAGCCCTGCCAATGAAGACTTTTTAAATTAAACTGAATTCCAACTTTGGTTTTGCACAGTAACAGAGGAAGCTCCCAGGTCCCCCAGGAAGGCTGATGGGTTGTTTCAATAGACGGAAGGGCCAGTGCCTAAGGCATTTAGCAAGCAGTCCAATTTTTAGCTCTGTACTTGACCACCTTTATGATCTTAATCAGGTCCCTTTGCATCCTGTGCCTCACTTTCCCTTCTTCTGTAACACGGCAGGAATATTTTGCTATATCCCTATGCTTTGGGGAGGACAAATATGCTAATGCATGTGAGGTAACTTTGTATTACTGAAAGTGCGTAAATAGAGGGCCAGAATTCAACTACCTGCCCATGGGTATGTGTGTAGGATTGCAAGTGGTCGGATCACTGCAGACTACTGCTAAACCAAAGTGCCTGGGAGCTTCGCAGTTGGGGCAAGGTCACAGTGCAAGCTCAATTGCTGTGATTCAGCTGAAAGGCACAAGTCCGTAACAGATATGGGAAAATAGCTGCCACCACCCCAGAAAACAGGTAGATGCTGGAGGTCAGCTGAAGAGCAGGAGCTCCTTCCACACAAGGGCCCACTGGGAGAAGGGGATAGAAACAAACTTGTTTCCATGAAGCAGATGCTGTGGAGCACACCACCTGCTACATACTTAAGGGTCTCCTCACTCCTTCTCCAGCTTAGTTCAGATGAAGGTTGAATTAAGGAACAGCTTGCTGGTGGTCCAAGTAAGGATTGGAAGATTAGATGTACAGCATTGCAAATTGTCACTCTAGAATGCTTTGCAATAGCTGAATTTTAGAAGTGGAACATAGATTTTGTTTATGCTTAAAGGGCTCGGGGATGTAAAATCTAAAAGTAATAGGGTTTTTTTGCTTTAAGAATTGAAGAAATGGCTCTTGTGGTCATGATAAACAGGGATTATTATTATTTGGAGAGAAAAGGGTGTGATGGTCTCTTAAGAGTTTTTCTAAAATGTAGGATTCCTGTTTGACTCACTGTTTTTAGTCCTCTTCCGACACACCCTATTTCTTTGCACTGAAGTATCAGTTTGTTCCAGTTGCCTGTTAGCAAGTAAGAAAACAAAACCCATTTACTATCCTAGAGCTTGGGCTGGGATGTAGAGAAACTGTAGACAAAGCATTCAGCAGTCCCAAGGTTTTAGAGAAAGCTGCACTAATGCCAAACTTCCTGTTGCCAATAAGCCCCTAGTGTAAGAAATACTGATAGGAGTTTGAGATATTATGGAGGTACTGGGTTGGGTACATAATGAAAAGCTGTGGGCTCACACTCAAACTGCAAAGCTCTTCTTTTGGTGTTTTTGTGAATCTTTCTTAAAGAAACTTCAGCTGCACTAAGACTGAAAGTCCCTACCCGAACCTATTTTGGCAGAACTGCCAAGCAGAAAACCACGGTGCCTGGAAACACATTCCTTAACTCTTCACTAAATCAACTCTGTTGCAGTCTTCCAAATCTCCATCCTCCAGAATAAAACATTACGACAGCCAGTTGCTTCATTTCTTCCTGCTGGAGAACCTCAGGCAGGAAGAGAAGATTTCACTCTTGCTACAGATTCCAGCTCTAGACAGGTACATTTACTACAACTTCTTATCCTCAGGAAGTGGCGGTGGCTCTGCAGGCATTACAGGAGGGTGATGTGCCAAACCTGACAGACACAGCAGGTCATGCTCACTTTCTTCTGTTCTCTGGTCATTCTTGGAGTGAACCCAGTAGGATTTCAGAAAGCCCTAACCAGCATGTTTTTTCCTAATAACAAGGGCAATGTCAAATATGCTGCAGCTAAACTTACTCTGAATTAGTTTGCTTGACTGAATTTCTGTTTCACTACATACTTAGCTCATCTGCCCTAAAAGAAATTCAACCATACCTGTCCTTTAGGGCTGATCAGATGAGGTTTGAATTGTCTTGGACTGTGTTATATTCCCATATTGGGGGTGTGCCCTTTTTGTCCCTTCTGTCCTAGAGACATGCCACTCAAGCTTACACACCCCCAGTTGCTGCCCAGTGCTAAAACCTTTTTCCAGGCTCAAAGGAGTCAGAAACTGCAGCGTGGTGTAGCAGCCAGGGGCATACAGATTTCCAGTGCTATGGGAAAAGAAGTAAGTCCTTCTAGCTCGCATCCAGGTTTCTTATGTGACTCACTTTAATGTGAAATTAAACTTCCCTTGTGCTGATAGATTCATAGCAGCTAATCCTCAGCTTTTACAAAATAGTCAGGGCAAATCTTCCGAAGGTCAGAAGACATTTCTGGCAGCATACAGTCACTCCCTCGTGCGCTAATGGGTCTGTCTCTGACAACTCCTTATGTGTTGCAGGCAATTAATACTGTTCTTGTTAGCCTCAGCTCAGCATTGGCCTCTATTGCCAGAGTATATCATGGAGAGAGTGAGTTGAGGTGTCAAGTCGCTCAAGATTTTGTAAGTGAAAATGATGGCATCTTCATCTAAAGACTGCAGAGCACACTACATCCATCAGTTAATGTAGGCTTGGATCTAGAAAAGGTCTCAGCAGGAGCTTTCTTTGCTCACAAATCAAGGCCCCTCTCAGCCTTTGCCTAAATTTACTACACATCCTACATCAGCAGGCAGTGAGTAAGAGAAGCACAGCTTGCCCCAAAAGGGAAGGTCTAAACCCTGGAGCTTCTCCTCAGACCATGCTCTAAACCCGAGGCTGTTATTTCTGTTGCTGTCACTCCATGGCCTCACAACTCCATGTTTCACTTGTGCAACAAAATTGCTTCAAGGGGAGGATTAGAGAGCAACCATCCTCCATGACCTGGAGCCTTCTCTGCCAGCCTGCTCCTCAGATGTTTTACAGAGTTTGACCCTCCTCCTGTCACCTAAGGCTGAGAAGAACTGAGGAACCAACTCTTATTTTTTAGTTAATAACCTACCAGCTTTTCATTAATAATCTAATTAGCAGAGAAGACTCTGCTTCTGACCCCAGAAGATACAGCCCCGCTGGGAGCCCACCTGAAAGGTGCCAAGCCGTTGTCCTGGGCCTCAGGGGCTGATTTGCCACAGGCCCCAGTAAAACCCCCCCAGCACTCAGGGCTGCTGCATGCTGGATTTTACCTCACTTGAACAATGCCAAAAAGGCCATTTCCTAAACGTGGCCAAACTCTGTATGGGTGAGTGCTGGGGAAGGACAAAGCTGACCTTATATTCATGTTCCATGCTAGGCCTAGGCTTGGCAGCAATCTGTGAACAGTTAACCCCTGGGAGCTGTTAATTATCCCTCCAGGAGTGGTTAATTACCCCTCCAGGGCACAAATAGGAGCAGCTGTAAGTAGAAGGCTAAGGTAAGAAGCACAAGATGCAGCAGAAGGCACAGGATGTGTGGGGCTGGAGAGAAAAGGTTAGTGATTTTTTTTTTTTTTAAATTGTGTTCTTTCTCATTATTATTAGAGGGTAGTTAGTTGTTGTTTCTGGAGGTAAAGGGTTGTGGTATGGGGCTTGCTTTGGCTGTGAAGGGCTGGAGGCCTGGGCTGGGTCTCTTGGGGAGGAAGACCCTACCTTGGGCCTTGTTGTGATGCCTGGCTCCTCTGTGGTTAGGAGGGAGGCTGTGGCGGGAGGCCCAGCCATACTGCTTTTGCCTGTGGCAGCATAGGGAGGGCCTCAAACTCCTTGTTCCCCTCTCTGCACCCGTTGTGGGGTGGCCACATAGCCATGCTGTGTCTTCTGCAGAAACTAACTGCACAAGTTGGCTCAAATCTCATGTTATTGCAAGCATTATCTTGGAGTGAATCATCTACCCCATGACTTGTTTTTTTTTTGTTTTTTTTTAATGAGTCCCTTTCCTGTGAAACAGGATGCTGTTATGTCTTTGTTTCTCTCAGCCACCACCTACTTCTGGTTGGTCTGGTAACTTGCTCAGCTGTTTGGCCTCTGTTTGTGGGGTTTAAAAGACTGTCCAAATCCCAGTGCTCCCATACAAAGGCTGTGCATACTGTGGTACAGCTGGTGCTGTTATCTGCAGGTTATGCCCTATGAAAACCCTACTGCCTTGTTTATAAACTTCTGAGGTGCTTCTCTTGATGCTGGGACTTGCACTTGGTGGAAAGCTGGGACCCTGAAGGAGTAATGGGAGATGGTCTCTTTATTTTTAATCATAAAGAGCTCTAAGATTTACTTTTTTACCCTGCTAAGCTGGCTTTCTGCCTAAAAAAAAAGGATGAAAAAGGAAGCAACTTACCTGCTTTTTTTTTTTATAAGTATATATGTATAAGTGGTGAAACTTTTGCAATTATATAGAGCATTTTAATTCCTACTGGTAGTTCCTGCTGGGTTTGGTTTGAATTCTGATCCAGCTTGAGTATTAATTTATACTCATGTTTGATGAAGGTGCTGGAGCAGAGTTGTTGCTGCATGTGAGGGCTTAGACTTGGAAGGACAGTGTTTTCCCTTAGTTTTGGTCCCGTGTGTAAGTAAAGGAATATGTGAGCTGTGAGCAGTAGACTAGTAGTGGTTGGGGAAGCTATCAAATAACATTATTCACAGCAGGAAGCTCCTAGTGATGTTGAGGAATTCAAAGTGGTTGGCAGCTCCTTTGAATGCTTATCCCTTCGAATCTGCCTAACTGTCTTCTGCTCCCTGTGTTTCTGCTCATCTCCACTGGTGCAGCAGTCACCTGTGGTGGGGCAGAGCACAAAGTGGTGGCAGCTGGCTCTGCTGGTTGAGCAAGCAAAGGAAAAGCATCAGTCATGAGAGCTGAGGAGACTTTTGACCCTATTGAAAATGGGGGAAGGGTACTGCTAGGTAACCCTGGTGACTGTAAGAAGACAAGTCAAAAAAGGACTGGACTGGTGTGATAATGGGGAGTGGCAAAAGAGGTGGAGCTGGAAATGCAGATGGGGAATTAATTTGTAATCTTTGGTCCATCTGCCTGGTGTTACTTGCTTGGTTGCAACATAACCAATCTGGAGAAAGCAGGTTCTTGAAACATCAGGGTCCCTCTTCCAAACAGGAAAAGTTTTTGTAATTGAAGGGCATGCGCCTTTGAAACTTTGTCCTAGATTCAAATTCATTGAATTAAAAGCCAGTTCTGCCATTACCTGGGCAGTTAATAAAATCTATTGCCTTATGATGGATTTTTTCTGCAGGCTAGAATTGATCTGTCTTCATTGTGATTTGTGAGATTGAGGGGAAAACACAAAATATAATCTGTATTTCTGCTGCACTGAAAAATTTCACTGTGTTCTTCTTCTAAGGCTTGGAAGTAACTAAAACTGCAGTGGTCATTTTTTTGATTTATTGAAAATAAAGCATACCTTATTAACATTTTAATAAAGAGAATCTCTTTGCAGCGGTGCTCAGAGTTGCTCTTATTTCTTCTCTCTGTGCAATTCCATTCTCTAAAAGGGAAAATACTATTGAGATCTGTAAAGCATGATTTGTTAGACTGAAACTAAACACACAAATACACCAAAGCAAAATGCTTTCTAAAGGTGCTGTGTTTGTGAGAGGTGCTTGCCCAATATGTGTGATGCAAAATGGGGATGCTTTGTGAAGAAATCATCCTTGTAAAGCCATTGGTTCTGGTCATCAGACTCTATCCAATGCTTTAGTGATGATGCTGCTGATCTATTTGGGAAGTTGGCTGGCTCTCAAGGCAGAGTCTCTTCTCAAAGGCTGTTTCACAGTGAAAATATGCTCAGTGCAGCCGAGTGCATGAATGAAAAAGCCTCTGGTACCTTCTAGTCTGGCAAAATGCAGCACAAAACTCAACTTACTCTGTCCTTTCTGCTGTCCCAGGTAAGAAATATGTGGGTTTTTCCTTGCTTTTTCATCTGCCTTCTCTTGTGTATTTGGATTTGAAAGTATTTGTAATTCAGGTCTGATTTCTGAGTAATTATATGTTGCTTGAATTAGTGTTGAAAGATGTAAGATCTCTGCTATAAGCCAGTTGCTAGGAATGTAGAATCTCATAGTTCCTTGATTTACAATTACAACAAATTTGCTGTGTGATATATAGCATTTTTTGGTTTCCCTTCAGGAAGGGTGGTGGGGGGAAATCTTTCAAGTGTCTCGGTTGCAGCTGCAGCAGCAGTATTTTTCTGTCATATCAAATGCTGCAACTTTGATTTGCCTCTTTCCTCTGTGGCTTTTGCTGGGTAGTAGGCTTATAGGCAGCTCATGTTATTTATTGCTTTTTTTTTTTTTAAAAAAAAACAAACAGGAGGGGGAATATGGAGGAAAAATAAAATCAGACCTTGCAAAAGGTTCCCTTCCTCATACTCTCTTGATAGATGTGTAATACTCTGTTAGTGACTTGCTATGTAGCCTTTCTCTTATTAAATGTAATAGATCCCCCTCTGCCAGAAAGCAGAGGAAAAAACACCCAGCCTTAAAAACACAGAGCTGCTAAAGCCCTGCTGCTGCTGTCTGTCAAAGCGTGAGGGACTCTCTGGGCTTTGACTTCTCAATACCTTCTGGTTGCTCTCTTTTCCTCTTACTGCTGTTACAGGGCTCACTTTTTGGAAGCTCTGGGGAGGTTTGAAAATCCTTTGTTGTTGTCCAGCTTGAATGTATCCTTCCTTCTTTTGTCTTAGGAGCTCTGTAAACTCTTGCATTCAGTGACAGTGGCACTGGCATCCTGTGCACTAAGTAGAGATAAAAGTTAATTCCTTTTTGACTTGTGATCGAGTGGTTTTGTTAACCCTTAGGGGTTTGCTGGGTTTTAGAGCGTCACACTAGTGCTTGGGACGCTGAGTCTGTGCACTTGTGTCTGTGTAACTGCAATCTCCAGCAGGCATTTAGTCTGCTTTTTCAAAATAGGATGAGAGGAGAAAAATGGTGAGGGATCACTGTTGGGAGAGCTTTACTGTTGAGAGGAGATACACCAAGAGTGTGTACACAGGAAGCAGCAGGGTGAACTGAATGTGTATATGCTGTGGGTCAAGGCTAGGATATTTGGGTCCTGGCTTAACCTGATAAAGAGTAAAAGCATGAATGTGGGTGGCTGAAGTTATGGGACAGTGGGGACTCAGTGACTGGGCACTCATATGAGCAAGCACATAGGCATTTGGGTGGGTTCAGGATAACAATCCTGCTTCAGGGACTGTAACAAATGAAAGCAGCTGCTTTGGGCCATAGGTATGGTGCTTGAATGTACTGGTGAAGGATGAGTTTGAGGGGCCAGAGCAGTGTGTGGTGAAGGATGAGTTTGAGGGGCCAGAGCAGCGTGTGGTGGTGATTATATATATATATATAGTTTCTTGCAGGGCCTCCGTAACAGCTCGGGCTGAGGCTCTGTGGACTGTGTAGAAGGGCTGGCCAGTGGGCAAGCTGCCGCTCCTGGGGAGGGCTGAATGGCTCTGGTGGGCTGGGGATACCTAAAGG
>VYZV01000968.1:134862-146198 GCA_013401275.1 Pandion haliaetus | reverse complement strand
TCTAACCTAAATGATTCTATGATTCTGTGATCAGCAAACAAGGGTAAGCAAGCCAAACGACCAATAGGTGCATAAATATAGAAAAGTTGGGGGTCACTACACTGATGGAGCACATAAAAATTATCTCCTAGGGGGTAGAAGATAAAGCAGGGGATGAAAGCATATCAGACTATGGTATGCAAAGCAAAAAAATAGGGCTTTATCCCCTTTATCTCCAGTATAAAAGTACCAAGAGGGACTCCAAATGTAACAACTGGGGACTGTTGAAAATACAGCTAAAAACAAAACCGCAAAGATGTTTGCCATGACTTGCACCCAGCAGCCTTGCTGCTCCATCCTGCCTTGTGCAACCAGGTCGGTGACTGCATCACCTCCCTGCAACCTCTCACACGCACACTTGTGCTAGTGGCTGGGACCATCGGTGCTGGCAACAAGCATAAGGCACCCAATGCCTGCAGCCTGGGTGCTTGCTAATGGGTGCTGTGCCCTCAACATCCAGCCTCGCTCCAGGAAGGAAACAAAAACCCACGGATGGCCACGCTGCCAAGAGGTGAGACCAACTGCTAATCGCAGAAAATACTTGCTTTCGCTTCAGTCCTGTTAGAAAGCTAACCCTGAGCCTGTTAAAGGGAATGTACCACACACACCACTCGCCAACCTTGCAGGCTGGCACTGAAGAACACATCTCAAGAAGCTATGTTTAGAAAACAGTGTTTGGGAAGCACTACATCTTATAAAAGAAAATGCAAGAGGGGAAATAAAACCTACACCACTTACTGCTTTGCAGAAATGCCCTAGGGCCAGCTTAGCTTCACAGTGCAGTAACTTCTTATTTCTATATCACACTCATGGACAGGGATCCCAAAAGCAAGGTCTCTTACATTCGATATCGTACCCCATTTCCATGTTTCTCAGGACCAATTTTGGGCTCCCCGTTACAGGAGGGACATGGGCTTAACGGAGTGAGCGCAGTGAAGGGCCACCAAGATGATGAAGAGATTGGGGCGGCTGTTGTGTGAGGAGAGAGTGAGGGCTAGACTGTCCTGGAGAAGAGAAGGCTCAGGCGGTCTTAGCCACATGTTTAAATGCCTGATGCGGGTGGGTAGGGGAGACAGAGCCATGGGTACAAACCAAAATATGGGAAATTCTGCTTAAACAGAAGAGAACCCTTTTTCTCCATGAGGGTCATCAGACCCTGGCCCAGGTTACCCAGAGAGATGCTCAAAATCTGACTGGACACAGCCTTGGACAACCTGCTCCAGGGGACCTTGCTGGAACCAGGCGATCTCCGGCGGTCCTTGCGAACCTCAGCTAGTCTGTGCAGACACAGACACCGAGCAAGGGCTCCTACCTACATAACTGGTTCCTCTTCTACAGTCACAGGAGAAAAACAGGCATTTTGGGGAGAGACCGGTGACCTCGGACACCTGATGGATGAGCTGTCATGTAAAAGCCTTCCTACAAAGATTATCAGGAAAGCCAATAAAATAATCTCTCGTGGGATGTAATGTTGCCAGAGCTCTAGCTACTAGGTCTTGCTGGTCTGCCAAGTGCGATCAGAAGACAACAGCTGAAACTTCATATAGCTTTTCAACCAAAAGGAAACTGAAAAAAAACTCCACCAAAGCACCAAAAAGCAAATGAAATGTATTTTTGTATTAAATGATCACTCCAAACACACAATTCATGAGTGTGTAGATGCAGTTGTGCATCAGTTCAACCACAGTGACAGATTTGCTTTACTGTTCGAGCAGGACGTTCCATGGGCAGCTTGAATTTCATCCGGATTCATGTGCAACGTGGACACTGCTCCATCGCTGGGAAGGCCTGGATCCAAACCCAAACCTCTTGAGCGCTGAGCCATGCTGACGTGGGGGATCCAAACCCCGGGAGACGGGCAATGCTAGAGGTCCCACCTGCCTGTGCACTAGTGCAGAGATGCTGCAACACACATCCATGGAGGTCAGCTCTTGCACTTTTTCTCTAAGGTGTCAGAGCAGAAAGCCAAGCCCTCAAGTGGGTAGACCTTCAAATAGTCAACTTTTAGGATACGGTCCAGAAATAGCACTGGTTATAAACACAGTTGAACAATTGCCTCCATTGAAGAGCGAGGACTTGGAAGGAGCTGTGTGGGTGGGGTGCTGTGTACCTACGGCGAGTGACTGACAGTTTTCTACACTGCCTAGAAACTGAACTTGCTTTGAAAAAATGAAGCAGAACAACAACCAGTGTGTTTTACTCCTAAATTAAAATGTATGCACCAAAAAGGGATGCAAACATAGCGAGTAATTGTAGTGTATAGCTAAGGTAAGATAAGCAAACCTGAAAGCATGATACTGGGGAGAAAAAACCCTACATATAAAATGTGGAAAGCTTGAAAACAAACAAAAAAATAATAATTACTGAGAATTTTTCCTTTTCAACATTCACAGAAATTGTTATGCTGGCCTACATGAGTAGCCTATTTTTAAGCCTACTGGAAGTGCCGATGCAGGTAGTGTCCCCAACCAGATATAAAACCACCTCGTGGCTTTTATCAGGTGATAAATGCACATTAAAAAGACAGCAGACAGCCCTGGAGGCCAAACTGCAGTGAGCAACGTGTGCATCCAAAAGCAAAGATTCAGCCTTCCATTCATGTGTAGTCAGGGGGTCCGGGTGACCCCAGAGGTCCATAGAAAATCACGGTCTTGAGTCTCAGGAACCAGCTGTACCAGGGGCAAGGTAGTTTTCTTGCTCCACTCCTACTGGGGGATGAACAAGAGAGGTGTCCATAGGCTGCCAGGCCCTGCTGGGACATCTACCCCTTGGTTTCTTCCTTTACTTTACCAGTTCTTGCGTGATGAAGCAAGCTGGCCATTGCCAAAATCCCTGGAGTGGACGGATGGCCCCAAGGCACAGGAAAGCTGAGAAGCCAGCCGACCTCCTTCACTGGGGGGAGGAGGACACAAAGGTGGCAGCTACCTTGCTCTAGATCATACAAAGGTCTGAGGCAGAGCTCATGGTCCCGACATCTTGCCTTGTCATCACTCATCCTCTCACCCCGCCCTCCGCCATGGAGAAGCAGCGTCTGCCGGCCATGGGGCAGAGGACATCGCTCTTTTCCTGCTCTCCTTCCCCTTTCCCAATGCCCTGAATTCACACTCCTTGGAGATTAAAGTTGATTGTTCCAGGCACAGGCACTTGAAGTCACGTAAAAATTGTCTAGTAAAGAAAAACCACCACGTCATCTGCCAGTTTCCCAGACTGCGTACCAGTTACCCGTCCATGGGAACTGCAGCATGTCAGAGCTTACCTGCACGCGTTGTATTTTGCAGCAACCCCACAGCACGGAGCGAGCCAGGATGTTTAGCGTAGCATTGAGGTGCAGAAACACAGCACTGGGATTTCAGCTAATGGGAGTCACAAGGAATTACATGTGCCTGGAGCCTCAATACATGCTTGGTCCAGGAACCAAGCTCTTGGTTAAATTCAAGCCTCCCCAGGCAGAGATAACAGGCAGGGACCGCAGCAGCCAGCCCCTCTCATCTCCTGCCCATCTCACGTACAAGCTCCTATCAACTCGCTCCCCAGCTGCTCATAGCAGAGCTGCAGGGAAAATCCAGCTTTGTCAAAGGAGAGGGAGAATTTAAAAGACTACCAGGTCATAACATCTATGTTCCAGCCCCTTGCCACACTCACATCCCGGACATGCTAATGCTATTTTATTTAGTGGGAAAGGCGCCCAGGCCACGCAAGCATTGCTGCGGGGAGCTGGTTTAGAGGCACAGGCTGGGTCGAGGCAGGGCTCCTGAGCACCCAGTACCCACATGCACCCAGAGACATCTGCGTTAGGGCTGTGATCATGATGCAGAGGGCACCAGAGGATTACGAACGTTGCAGTTATGGACTTCAGGTTTGAATTCTGCACAATGAAAGCCAACAAACACACACAAAGGAAGAGATATTAAGACTGTAAAGATCTGGACCTTAAAAAAAAAAAAAAAATCAGGAAAATGTGAAAATTAAGGGTGCCTGGAAACCTTGACTCAACAGCCTTCTTCCATTATATCATCATGCATCAACTGTACCAATAATTTCATAGCAGGTTCGGTACATTTACTGCAAGCAGAACAGCAGCAGTTAACAGCAGCAAATGCTGTTACAGCAGTAGCTTTGCAGAAAAGGATGAAATTTAAGCAGCCAGGCACAAGCGCACCCTCCCGCTCTGCAGGAGGGCTCCTCCTCCCTCCCTCGCCTTCCCCAGCTGCAACCTAGATGTGACCAGTTTCTTAGCTGAAACCCAAAGGGTGGGCTCCAGCTCTCAGCCCACCCTAGTTAGGGTCCACTATCAATGTTGACAAAGGTAATATCTCATGTTCCTACTGTTGTATCAAGTTATCTAAAGGTATTCTCCTGGCAAAGGTTAGTGCAGAACAGTGACTTAACTAAATATCACGGCTAGGAGCAGAGACTCAATAGTCAGACGGGTGCTAACTTCAACTAACGCCATCAAAAGCAACTGCAGGCTTAGGAACACCCAGGGGCAGCACTCGCTCCTCGTCATCCCCAAAAGCACAGCAAAGCCTGCCTGACCCGCTGCATCTCCGGAATGTTGGCAGGAAAGAGAGAGGGCTGTGATTTTCCAGGAACAGAGGAAGCTTCGTGCACAGCTCCTGCCACGGCAAACGGGATCCTCCTCTTGCGTCTGTGTCCTCACAACAATAATGTGAGACAATGCAAAGTTTGGCACAGACTATTAATTATCAACAATAAGAAATACCCCAAAAGTCTGCATTGGGCCTAAGCCGTTACTACCAAGTGTCAGGAGAACAAACACATCCCTCAAACCCACTAGCTGCTACCACTTGCCGCATTCAATAACTCATCTCCATGGGCTCTTTCTTCTTGCAGCACCGCCTTGAAAACCAGAAAGCCCAGCATCCCGATCAGAAACTGCTGATGGCACAGTGCAAACCGCTCAGTCCCTTCATGAGCTCGGCTTTTGGGAGACCATTTTTTTAATTCACCCCTGCCCCATCCCATGGGGAGTTTCAAATTTGGAATCCATTCCATCCTCCCACACTAGTCAGGTGGCATCCACCTGATGGGCATTCACACACGATTTTATTTCTATTTATTAGAAATAAATCAAGGAAACCAAGTACTGAAAACTGCTTCTATCTAGGAAAGGAAGCTGAAGGGCTCGCTTTAGGGACGGTGGTCTTCTTTCCCCTGGTTTTGGTGGGACCAGGGTGAGGACAAGCCTAAAGCCTAGCCTCACACTGACCCTCAAGAAAAGGTTGACATCTCAGTAGGATACAGGAAAATACCCACCCTGAGAATAAGGGGTAAGTTTCACCTTAAGGATTAAAGTTAAAATTGGTATCTGAGCTTCAAATCGTAAGGGATGCATTAGTCTCACCACCTTTTCCTACTTCAAGGTAGCAGGAAGGGGAACGGCTCCTCCGTGTCGTTCCCTGGTGACAGAAAGCCACGGAGTCATCACCATTGCATCACCTAAAGCAAAGCACGAACCGGTAGAGCCATTTTTACTATGGTAAATGTTAGCGAGGCAATTACTGATTTTGTAAAGCATACCTTGGAAAGAGGTTACTGGTAGTGACATGATTCATTGCACTGTTTGTGGACGTGGCTTATTGTTCTGCACACTTCCATCTAATTTGGTGTCTAATTAGGTATTACTCATACAAGAGGTCATTCATGCCAACAGAAGCAATAGTTTCCAGAATAATCTGAGTTTTCCTACCTATATTAACACTTTCCGAAGTACTTCTCCAGCTATTTGAGATGTAAACAACTACTTCAAGTACTGCCACTTCATTCAATGCTGAAGCAGCTTTGTGGCAACAAACCCCAGGGACCTTGCTGCTGCAAACCTCACCCAGCAGCTTTGCTGGAATCCAAGCAGGTTCAGGCATGGCTAGAGTGAGAAATAGGTTGTAGACAGAGGTTAAAAGTATTTCACCCCAGCTTTAGCTGCTGGGTGTAAACCTCAGAGAGAACATTCACAAAAAAAGTGGTTTCCGGAGACTTCTGTCTTAAATTTGGCTGATCGGGAGCGTGGGGAGAAAGGAAGACAACACATGAAAATACAACAGTAGGAAAAGAAAGGGGGCTGATAACAAAAATCCGCCTTTCAGTGGTGCTTGGAGCAACTCGGTTGACACACAGTTCAACCTGTCCAGGTTGAGTCGTCTTACTTCCAGCAGTGCTACCTTCCCAGCTATAACCCGGGCGCAGATTCCTTAAGAATCAAGTCCCACAAGTGGTATTGGCAAGCATTGTCACAGAAATCCAGCATCTCCTTTCAGCGGAAGCTGTACCTTGTCCTTTAACCCGGACGAGCGGCCACAAAAACCTAAGAACATGCAGGAGTTTGACCTGCAGAACCTATCAGCCAAAAATCAAATGACAGAATACACTAGTGAACTGCCCATTTTCCTCAGATGTTTGACTAGCAAAGAGAAATATTAAATTGTCTTCTGGGATATTAGACATATTCATGAACCCATATGCTTTGCTAGGCTGGTTTAAGATACTTAGAAACTCGTTCTCCATCAACCCAAAGAAAATAAAGAAAGATCTAAAGGCTTGCTACCTTTTTTTATTTGCTCTGAAAGCTATAAAATGTTCACCAAACAATCATACTAGAAGATTTCATCATGCCTTTGCTTACTTTTTATGGTTTACCACTTATTAAATAAACTCTCATTAACTTAAGGAAACAAACGAAGGGAAAACATATGAACCTTTTCACACTTTTGAATGGGTAAAGCATTAAGCTGTGAAAGTAATTACCAAGTATATAAACAGTTTGATTTGGCAGGAAGCGGAACAGTTTTAATTTACTGTGGAAACGTGAATTCTATAAAGATTCAAGCTTTTGGGTTTGCATCTTACTAAGATGATTATTCTTATTCAAAAACATTTATCACAGCATTTATCTTTAAAGCCCTCGCTTTTGAGGACACCAGAAGTCACGTTACTCAACTAACTCTGATAGAAACTATGGTGTGAGAAGGCACCAGTGGATGTGCAGGTCTTCGAAGCTGAAAGCTTCGTGCAATCATGCCCCAAAGTGCAAACGTGGAATTTAGTATGAACAAAACTCTACTTAGCAGCTTAAACTCAAGTAGTCATTTTTTTTGCCTTTGTAGTTAGCAGTGTGTCACAGAACAACTTCTATGTGTATTTGTTTTCGGGTTACTTTTTCCAGAATCCAGCAATTCAATAGAAGTAGCATTTTGAGAGGAGAAACGCACCACTAATTTGCTTCTCCTTTAATTTAAAAACAACACCCTTTTAAATAAAAAGCATTTGCGACGATGAATTTGAAGCAGATGCTAAAACAATTGGGCTCAGAAGCCTGCAGTTCATACTCCTGAGACCAAGCGGTGAATCTCATTTAAGGCCAGGTTCCTCTGTGCAGAAAACTAGATTTATACACACATACTTAATAGGTGCCTTGCTGTGATTAATCTCACGTGAGGAGGAAGCTGTCTGCATGGGATCTGTCTGTCATTTTTTAGCCCTTAAAATAAAGATAAAAGGCAGGGATACATTTCCCACAGTGGCAAGTAGCAAAGGTTCAGGATATCCTGACACCACCTTCAGGCAAAACCATGCCCAGGGCTCCTGAGAGGGGCACATGGCACTCTCCTCCATCCCTCCAGCGGACCACCATTCCCTTCAGCACCAAGTTGCACCCGTGTGTGTAGGACAGACATTCTCCTTGGTGAGCAATACCAAAGTTCAGCTCTATGCTGACAATGAAACAAAATTTATAAAAAATTAAAATAAAACAAAAAGGGGAGTACATGCTTTACATGGACCATTTTGTTTCTCCTGAATAATACTTTCCAAAATCAAATCATTTCAGTTAGGAAAAAATAAAACAGTTTTGCCTCAAAGATGGCAGGACATCGCCAGTAGTTTTCCCCTCATTTTTCTTCTGAGAACACCCCTTTCCGAAAGCGAGGCCATTTTTCTAGCCTCACGTCTGAAAAGGCACTGTGTGCTGACAGAGTATTGCTCTGTTAGAGCATCTTTGATAGGACACATCATGGCACTCTTTCTACAGCTATGAGTGACCGTAACAGTTGTACCAGGATAAATACATATATATATATATATATATATAAAAAACACACACACGCACACACAAACGTAGCAAGAAACAAAGCAGTTCCTTCAGTTTTTGAAGATTCATCTTGCCCAGAAGCGTAAAGCCTGACTTGTGTGCAGCAGTGCAGCAATTCTTTAATACAAGAGATGGATGCAGCCCTAAACCACAAAACCCCCCAAACCCTTTTATGTGTTAGGAGTGTTGCTAATTGAAACCATTTGCCACGCTTCACTTGCATTGATGGAACAACACACCAGAAGTTTCTAAGTCCCTGTAAAAAGACTGTCCCTTCCTCCAGGCTGGATCAGTTTTCCACAGCAGAATTCCTCAGTTTCAAAGAAAATCAGGTAACCCATGCTTACTTAATTGTTGGGAAGCTACACTTTATGAAAGATAAACCAATCACTAAGTTGGATGTAGAAAGCCATTTATACTACAGGAATGAATCCTATAGTTTTGGTTTTTTTTTTTTTAGTTTCTAGCTTCAAAGTTTTGGGGGAGACAGATTTGCTCCCATCTTTGTGTACACTACAGCCCGCAATTAGACGCTGGCTGGTGAAGATGTGCACATGGATGAGGGTTATTCAGCATTTTGCTTTCTCCCTGCCCCCCAGCAACAGTCACATACTTTAATGTATTCTCTGTCACACTCACAGGCATCCCAGGATAGCTTCTTCAGAGTGACATGATTTTTCTTTTTTTTTTTTTTTCTCCTTAGGGTCACAGAGTTGAAGTCTCAATATTAGTCTGGGGTCAACAACAACAAACCCAACTTTCTCATTTCTCACCGGTGCTCTACAAGTTTTGCTTTAATCCAAAGACTAGTAACTTGGCTCTTGATTTTTCTGGAAATTTTGCACTAGACTATTCACGTACATGCTTAAAAATAAAGCAATTACTGAGTGTTTTGATAGATAGAGATTCTCCAAACCTCACAAATTCAAGCCCAAGAAACAAGAAGTATCTTTTGAGCTTTGCTGCTTTGGGCAACAAACCCCTCCACTCTCTTTGCTCCTCAAAAGCAAATTACATTCGGGCCACAAGTTTCTGAACTGCTGTCCTCTTACGGACCCCCACCTTTCAATTAATGGTTGACCACACTTAGAAATTTTCATTTTTAGATAAAGACCACTGCACAGGAACTACTCCAGGATGGCACAATCTCAGTGAAGACCCAAATGACAAGCACTTTCATTTACATTCATATTAAGTGCAAATTTTGGAGAGGGCCTAGGGACTGGCTGATATTTGCTGAGTTTCCTATGCCTTCCAAGAGTGGATCTGACTAATTCGGCCTAGGATCCATTCCCAGGAATTACCAGGATCCTCAGTAATGAGGATTTCAAACATCATTTTCTACGGGCATAAAGCTTGCCTCAAAACAAATTAAAAATAAACCAGGAAAGCAGTTAGTGTGTACAATTCCAAGCACTTTAATTTAGAACAAAAAAGGGCTTCACATTTTCATAAAGGTCTCTTCTGGGCTGAAGGATAAGTCATAAAATGTACTTTTTATGCTATTATCCCTGAAAAGAAATTAATTTGGAATTCAATTGTACGTGTCAGTTGGGCATGAATAAATTACAAACGTCACAACCCTACTGAGAAGCCGCTGAGCCATTTATTTTTCATATGAAAGCTTCAAATATTTTACAACCCTTCTGCCCAACGATCTAAACACATGCCTTTAAAAACAGCATTTAATGGCATATCACTAGCTATGCGAGAAGAAGGACACGCACAGTCAGCAGTATATTAGTCAGCAAACTAGATTCTCTAGAAACCAGCTTCTGTTGTCTAGGGAGATGGCGTAGCTACCAACAGTCGGACATCAAAATACTCAAGGCTGAGTTTACACATGCATGAGAAAGACGTACACTAGTTACTCCAGCTGGTAGTATGATTATATTTTATTTATTTTTTAAAAAAGTCACAACTTTCTCTTAATGAAAAGCAAACTGGAATTTGTGCCTGAACTCTTACTCTAAACATACCAAAATATGCATAGTGAAAGTCAACCTTAGACTGGAAACAACTGTAAACTACAGTTTATATTGCCATGCCAACAGCTGAGTTAAAATTGAACAAATAAAAATACCAGTCAACAAGCATTATATTCTTCCTTCAAAGATCAAAAGGTTGTGAACAAAAGCCCGACCTCCATTACATTTTCTTCAGTTGGTTAGAAAGAACATGAACTAAAAAATTTCATCTAAGCAACTGCAGAAACCGAGCTAGAGAGATGAGAGCGCCTTGAATTTCCCTGGCAGACTTCTCATTCCTGTTCAATAAAAGGGAAGCGAGAAACATTGACCAAATGCACAACTGGACTACTCTGATAAAAATGTACTGTGGCAATTCAGTTACCTGAGAAAAATGGGTATCAGTATTGCAGAAATCTTTTTAAGTTCTCAAATGGCATTAAAATGACACAGTACACTTTGAAATATGCAATTCTGGTGACTAGTCAGATATCTAGGAATACACATTTCCATATTAAAAGTGATAAACATAAGCAGGAAAATACCTGAAACTCTTAATAGGCACTTTCAGCTGGCATGAGTTTTGCTATATGCTACAGAAAACTGAGTCAGATATGACATTATACTGAATCTTACAGAAGTCTAAGCCGTACAATGATATACACTCTTAAATACACACACTTGACCACAAATAGCCAATTTGCAATGCCAGCATAGTTAACACAGGAAGAAATACACTTTTTAAAAAATGTAAACAGTAAGGTTTTAGTAAAGACATTTTAATTTTAAGACATTATTATATGTTTATTATTATAGGCATTATTGCATGCAACACTGTCTAAAAGTTTTATGGCACCTGTGTATCGCTAGGCAAGAAACAGTCACGGTCAGACATTTGGAGAGAAATTCTCAGGTCATCGAGTCTACTGCTGCACGCAAAATTGCAAACATCCTCAGTAACTGCACACCCGGACAAGCCAGATGTTTGTATATAAAAGGCAACTTTATTCATATTCCTGTAGTCCTCTGCACAAAGATCTGGCCCTCAAGTTTTAAAAGGCACAGAAACTGAGGGGCGTGCTAACTACAGCACTTAAAAGTGAGACCTATTATTTACCTGATTTCAAGAGGTGCCTTTCAAAGGCAGCTAGACACCTGAAGTGTGAGTCCTGCTAGAAGTCAAGAGCTGTCCCCAGCATCATTCCAACATGGTTGTTAAATTCAGA
>VYZV01000968.1:69334-127222 GCA_013401275.1 Pandion haliaetus | reverse complement strand
AAAAAAAAAATGCAAGGGTGGTCAAACACTGGAACAGGTTACCCAGAGAAGTTGTAAAGTCTTTGGAGATACTCAAAACCCAACTGGAGGTGGTCTTAAGCAGCCTGTTTTGTTTCACCCTGCTTGAGCAAAGGGTTGGAACTAGATGATCTCCAGAGGTCCCTGCCAACCTCAGCCATTCTGCAAATCTCTGATATCCTAGATGACTTGCTACAGCAAATCAGAACAACAGTGGTAAGCAGAGATGACAAACACCTTCTCCCATGTAACCTAATAGCTGTTGCAAATACTTGCAACACCTGGAAGGGGGAGACAAAAGGAAAGAAGAAAAAAAAATTGAAGGTTATGGCTGTAGCCTAGTTCACAAAGATTAACTATCATGTGCAAAGACGGACATTGGATCCGCAGAACACACTGTTAACAAGGCACATATCTCTGATGTCAAAGACAGCAACCTGATCTAGTGGAAGGTGTCCTTGCCAATGGGGGCTTGGAACTAGATGATATTTAAGGTCCCTTCCAACCCAAACCATTCTGGGATTCTTTGATTCTATAAAGGACAAGTAAAAAAAAAATTAAAAATATACACACTATTATTACTTTTAATTTTCTGTTTTTAGCTATGGATCTCAAAGGCATAAACAAAAGGTGAATAAAACAGCCTTCTCCTGTGTGGGAAATCAGACACACAAAAAGGCAAGAGGTCAGGCGGAAATCTCCAAGTCATTGCCACAACCAAGCACAGAACCTACGATTTCTACCACAAGGTTACTCATTCTTCAGAGGTTTGGGGTTTTTTTTTGCAGCAGCTAGACACAGAGAGGGTTAGGTCAAGAAATTTTCATTGGGAAGAACTATATTTTCCTCTTATTTAATGACAAGCACCACAGACAGCTGTAGAATACCCAAATGTTTGGGAATCTTTGAGAATATACAGATACCAATAAGTTTGCAATAAGAGCCATGTTTAACTTGCCCACTGCAGATGTCATTTTTTGTTTGTTTGGGTTTATTTTAAATAAAACTTTCAATACTGTCTTGAGGGCTAAATTTGAATCTTTGATGGAACTTATATAACTACAAAAATCACTCATGAAATCCTGTAAATCCTGTTGTCTCTTAAATCCAAGTGGTTTATTACTTGCATTTCATTCAATAAATGACAACCTGTTTTTTATTTTTCAGGCGATTATCATCTTGTCTACTGGCCATAAATATATTAAAATTCCTCTATGCTTTCCAAAGTAGAAGGGAGATAAAGCTGATGAACTGAATACAATGTTTTCACTCTGTCTGGCTTCCAAGGTGCAACATATAATAAATGTAAGCAAACATCACTCGATTAACAATTTCAGGAGGATTTGCTGTTCATGAATGGAGACAGGCTAGACAAAGAACTGAGGATTACAGTGGCGAGATGCTACAGATCCTTTCTGCGTAAGTGACTTCGTGGTATAGGCCATTCAAACTTCATTCCCTCCAAAATGACTCAGATGCAGCTCTGGCTGCAGTGGTAGTCCAGAGTGCACACTTCCCCTCCACCTGCTCCTCTGCAGTGAGGGCATCTTGACTATTAACCTCCACCATGAACTGAGGTCAGAGCTAAGAGCCAGACGATAAATCGCTTATTGCACTAGCTCATTACCTAGCCAGTCCTTTTATTTCTGTTTTTAGATAGATGCTGTGGTATTACAAGTCATTGTGTTAAGCCTGTCTGAATTTGGGGCAAGAAAACAAAACAAAACAAATTTTCTTAGTGTAGCAACAAACAGCAAGAAATCCAAAGAACATCCAAATGTGTAGGGGATATTATCATTGGAGTATCCTATTGACACCTTCCATGCCTAGTGTGACTTCTTCACACTAGATGATGTTCAGGCTTCCCTAGGAAGCAAAATAAAACTCAGAGGAGAGAATAAAGGAAGGAAAGAAATGCATATTGATTGAATTAGTAGTATGAAGACAATTTTACATCTCCAATTTCACCAGTTCATGCTATGGATTTTGACCAGCCATGACAGCAGGTTCCACCTGGCTAAATGCAACTGCTTACATACAGAGCAGAAACTTGGGCTCACATTTTAAGAATTATCTTTAAAATGTTGAATATTACAGTTGAAAATAACCGTCCAAATAAGATTGAACTTGATTTCTGTAATGGACAACAGGCAGTGACATGTGAGCCCAGACAATTCTGATCAAGCAGTTACAGTCCTTGCTTGATAGCTGGATTGGGACCCCAGAGGGAACACAGCCGCAAGGAAAGGCTAGCTGGTGCTTAGCTTTGTTTGTACAACATGCAAGACCTGATACCACAGGTGTTAAAGGCATTTTTCAGTTACACAATGTGGGTGCTGGAAAAGGAAAGGACTCTCCATTTACAAGCTACAGTGTAAACTCTACAATGGAGCTTTATACTCCACTGCAAATTGCAAATTTTAGCATCACCATCTGCCTTGCCATAATGACGACCGGTGGTACCCAAGGCAGTAAAACAGGCCTCAGCGTTGCTTGGCAAGCCACCTCCTTAAACTCGAGGGTACAAGAAAAATGACAAAACACCCAGTATTTCTCTTCCTTGTGGTGCTCAGCCCAGGTGCCTATAAGCAAAAGCAACAGAAGGGGCAGGCAGGTACTTACTCTCATCAACCTGCGGGTGCTGAACGACGACTTGGAAGAGCAAGCGGAGGATGCCTGGGTTCTGAGCATCCTGATCGCAGCCCTGGAGGGACAGGTTGAAACTGCCAGCGATATTGGCGGGCTGGCTGTCACTCAGCTTGAACACCTCTGGGTTGCTGAGGGAGCCGGGGATGTAGTACTCTACCCTCTCCTCTTTCCTTTCACAGTTGGAGAGGCTGTAGTTGTGGAAAAACACACTTGCTCTCATGTTGGAAGGAACCACAAACTGCCACGTCATAAGCTCATCTTCTGGAAAGCCCAGTGGGTAATTTGGGGACATCAGGGTGATTGAAGACTCCCCCTTCAAAATGGATTCAATAATGCATAACCCTAAAATGGGGGAGGGGGCGGGGGGGGAAACATACAAAACAAGTTGCAATTAATGAAGACACACTGACATATCTAGCACCCCAGCAGCAGAGTATTTTTATTTTGACAGTGAGATCATCCATTTCAGCTACAGGTTCAGTTATTAAAAAAACCCCTCAGACTAAACCATATTCTTGAGTTGATGCTTTTGTCTTCAAATACAGAAAAGGTAAGGGATATATTAATGCTTCATTTTTAGTTTAGTGGGTTCACCTTTCAAGCACGTGGACAGACAAGCCTTTATTTTTTGGAAAGGAAAGATCCTAGTTCCTGCTTCTGCTCCTGACTTTGCAAAAGCAAACATGCAACCTGACAACTGCTTCTGCTTCACTGGGTTTTGGGAAACAAAAGTTGTGAGCTTTTATACCAGCACGGAGCTCTCCATCCAAACACCTCCTAGATCTAACAAGAGCATGCCACCAAAGAGCCTCAAATATGCATGATAAAATATGAATGCAAACCACAGAGGCTGTGTAAGCCACTTTGTGCTTGGATGACTCTTGGCAGCGTGAAGTTGGGTACACAGAGTTTATGGTCCTGTTCTAGGACTCCAGCGACAATGTGCAACTGCGAGGAGAGCCAGGATTTACAAAAACTCGTGTCCTAGAAGCTCAAACCTGGACCAGATTCCTTCTAGAACTGATAGCAACAACTGCAGAATTCAATATCAGAGCAAGAACACCTCCCAAAGACAGTTTGTCAGGAGATCACAAAGTAACCCACTGATTGCTATACAATATTCCAGGTATTTTAAGAAAATTATTACACAATGTTTTATGTTACTGTGCAGGTTGAAACAGATAGCTGGATTTAAGAAGCCTCATGTGCCTTCTAGGCACTACTTCCCCCATTCCCACCTTCCTCTCCTGAAGAGAGGCATTGGTTTGAGGCTCCAGAAGTTAAGGAAGCATTATTTTAAAATAAACAAACCCAACTAAACACTGCAACCAGAAAATAACTCTCTTGGCTCATTCTGATTATGCTATCTAGTCTCAACTAGCTGAAAAGACAAAAACAACAGAGCGGGTATGTTTAAGTTTTAGGAAGTTTAAAGAGATTGAAAATCAGTAATGTGCACCAAAAGCAGCAACACAACAGTTTTCATAGTTATTAACCAATCAAACTAAGATGTTTTGACCCCAGAAGAGCACCAGCTACCAAACTAAAAACCATACAACAATAGCTTTTAGAAAAGATGAAGTGGAAGGGAGTTAGGGATAACAGCACCAAAACTAGAAGGTTACCCGAGAAGAAAGGTTTAAATAATTCTGCTGCAATCTGCACAAGGCGATTACAGGTGAGGAAACACTACTCCCTACTTACGTTTTATGGAAGCCCTGTTAGCTATGTTGAAGCCTGAGGTGGTGAGAGGAGAGTCCCATGGGAGGTGCAGGGACATGACAACTCCTCCCAGCAGCTTGACGCGAGACACCGAGCCATTCCTGCAGAAGGTGCCAATGTTGACCGTGGCCATATCGATACAGCTGTTGATGTTGTAGCTAACGAAATCTGGGCATGTCTCTCCTGGTTCAATCTGTCTTAGCCACGGGGTAGAAAATTTCAGTTCAAGTCCAGCCTTTGTACTTGCCTTCACGTCCCAGATGAAAGTCCTGTTAAGGCGAGGTAGCCCCGGTGGGTAAAGATGAACATCTCCAAAGGGACACGGGCCTGACACACAGTCTAAATGCAGAGAGAGAGCAGCCATGATACACTCTGGAAAGCATTCAAGTAAATGAGGAATTTGACACTTTCCTTTTCATTGCTATTTTCACAATTTTTAGGTTGCACTTAACTTCTCTTCTACATGCATTAAAACACTCCTATAACATGGTCACATGCTCTCTCTAAACAGGACTATACCATAAACAGGACTCTATGGTAGAGTAGACAGGATAAACCTGCTTTAGTCAGGCTGACTAATGGAAGGGGTTAATTGTCTCTGGTATTCCTGCCTTGTTTGCTGAAGAATTTAGAAGGTATTTAGTGAATAGGGTATAGTGCTGAAAGGGCAAAAGGAGAAATGCAATATCAGGAGAGCTGGAAATCATGGATCTAGAGAAAAGATCTTATCCCATCTCACTCAGAGAATTCCTAGCAAATCATTCGTCTTTAAATTTTCCAGTGCTTGCCATAAACTGTATCTTTGTTTCCTTGGTGCCCTGATGAATAATCTGGGTCCCAGATTTTGCAGAAGTCATGAATAACAACAACTGCCACTGCAGGATTCCTGGGAGAACTTAGAAAACTTTTCTCTGAAAAATCCAAATGACTGGTATTTCAAGCTGGACGCTAAAAATAAGCAAACTTTAATCTATGTCTAGGCTCCAACTTCAAAGAAATATCACAAGTGCATCTTACAAGTATACCATTAAATACTGTGAGCATTACTATTTGCACGAATCATATGACTGAAACTCCAAAACCTGAAGAGAACTATCCTTGAACACCAACCCGCAAAATAACAAAGATGTTACCAAAGACTGAACACCCAATGAAGTCTGGGATCTTGTTTAGAAGTAGCATGTATTCGTGCCATTAAAGAGTACATTAACATACATACACCAGCAATAACATTCAAAGCAAATGAAGCTTTAGTTACAACACTTCCAAATTTTCAGTTTCTTGACTTCAATAACGTTCATTAAACATAAGGAAACACGTGCATGTCATCAATGTTTCTGCTGCCCTTATAGACAGAATCAAGCTGTTCAACAATGTGGGCAATACATCATTATCAGTGCTCAGAGGCTTTTGACAGGAAAAAAGATTCTTTGATGGGTTTATAAACTGTGGGAAAAGGGAAGGCAGCAAGGAATTGATGCAACAAACTATCATTTAACTGCTTCTGAAACAGCCAAGTTAACATTAATTCTGCCAGCCAAAATACAGACTTCTTTAACTTGCAGAGTTTCAGTAATTCAAGGTCATTTATCAGTATTCAGAGATTTCTTCTTAACCAAGATTATAGGGGATACCTTAATACAGTAACAGAAAGAAAGATACATGGTTTTACTGGAGGAAAATTACCATTGGGAGGGCGGGAGGGGGAACCAAACTGTATCTTACCAATATTTTTCTGAATTTCCATGATGAAATATTTCTCTGGAGTACTACAAGTGAAGGTAAAGGTCACATTCTCCCCGGGCTTTATCTTGAGTTCAGACCTGATGACATTTTTAACATGAATTTGACAGCGTGGTAAAACACCAGGTCTCAGTTTAATCATAACTGTGATGTTGTCCACTGTACGAAGAGAGATTTTAAAGGAAGCTAAGAAAGGAAAAAAAAAGAGGTGCTTTGTTACTAGCACATAGAAGTACCACCAGCCTTTCCACACATCCCCACAGACGCCACATTATCACAAGGAATATTCGCATCCACGTCCTCAGAAGTCGCTGGTGTTGGATGTACAGAAAACGCCTTGGCTCTTCCAGTCCAGCACAGACGACACAGAAATCTGCTTGCTGCATGTGCCCAGAGAGAGGTATACATGGAATTCATGTAGGACCAGTTCTGCTCCAGTTAACCTTCACCAGTGTTATTTATTTCACATTTAAGAAGTAGCTCAGCTATTCCTTTCAAATTTCTGTTGTCCGGATTTTGGTTTTCAGTCTGTTATGCCCATCACACGGCCTGCTTCATTTCATATGGCACCCATGAAGTCGTGACTCAATTTGGGAAGTTTATTCAGCAGCCAAACAACAAAGCAAGCCTCAACTCTAATTGCACACAACGGTAACAGGTGAATCTCTGGGTATGCCTCAACAACTACTGCAGACCAGAAGAGGTATACCAGCAATACCAAACACACATACCAACAGACATTTATACATGTAGTCGTAGCCGTCTCCCACCCTCCCCACCGTTTACAACTCACTCCCTGAAGGTACAGGACATCCATGCAATGGCCCTCAGCAGCACAGAACGCTTCTGTGGCCTGGGACAGACTGTGTGTACTTGGATACCTCCTCTCCATCCCTGACATGACCGTCATAGACTTACGGCTTTTGGGGAATACATAAAAGCCTCAGCAATCTTCACAGGTTTTGACCATCCTCAAGCACTACTGAATGCAGGAGCAGTTCTCACAGGAAATACTGGAGCCACAGAATAAACTGCTTGCTGAATAATCTTATTTTATGGCTAGCGGTTTATCAACAAATGGACCAAACCTGACTGTCTTTAAAAATACACATGCAATATAAGACACCAAGGAGCACTGACTGGAGATTCAAGATGACTAGAAAAGTTAATAGCATCAGTTTGATGTTTAGCAAAGCTTGAGCCCAGCCTTGGCTGAAGCGAGTAGTTTGCATTGTAGTTGACGGCATCCCAGCCCCAAGTGTAAGTCTGAGTACACGTCAGTTGGTAAGTTTTCTGCTATTTGGTTCTGTTCAGAAAGGTCTGTTCCTTGAGTGGGGCATCACGCAGGGCTGCATGAAAAAGCTCTGCCTGTAGGCCAGGTTGGGAATCCTCTTGCTCATTAACCCCAATAAAGAGAGATTTACCTTAGCAAACCCAGCAGCACAGCATGCCAGGAGAGCCCCTGCAGGCATTCCCATTGCCAAGCAGCATGCCAGCAAGGCACGGGAGAACATCTGGCTCAGAAACACACATCTGCAGGGCACTTCAGGCTCTGCCCGACTGCTCACCATCCCTTGAGCACCTAAATATCCAGCCTGGCCCATACCAGCTCCTGTTGCCGCAGTGGCGGTAAGGACATCGGCCAAAGCCCAAAGACCCAGGGGCTTACCTGGTGAGGGTTGCGGGGAGCGGGGCTGAGCACACCATGGGAACCCTTGGTCGGCAGAGCCCTCTCCTGGCAGACGAGCACACCAGAGACCCTTGACCAATGTACCCACCCAACTCAAAACTTTAGCCATCGCAGCTGCGGAGAGAAGCACACTGCATTAGTGACTCAATTTCCCACAAAAACCACCTGTCCTGTTTTTAAACCTCCCTTTTAAAATCTCCTGATTTTTACAGCAACCTCATGGTTTCGCAGGGCCTGACTTTCATTGCAATGTTTTGCAAAAGCCCTAGGGATTGAGCAGTCAGCACGGGCTATCGTCCTTCCCTGCCACTGGAAACACTGCAGCTCCAGGTTTGCAAACACCAGGCATCAAAAAATCTCACTGCTAGGGGTGATAGGCCAGAAGAGAGTACTCAAAAGAGATACCCCATCGTGCTTTTATTTGAGTTTTGTTGGTCTTGAGCTTTTTTCCAGCCTTTCCAGCTTTTCTACACAATCTTGGAGTCAAAAGACTTAGCAAGCCCTTGAAACTGCCTTACCTATTTGCCTCCAGGATCAAAGGCTTTAAATGAAAACCTCAAACACCATGAGGCTTGCCAAATTTCTGCACGTACTCGTAACGACAAGTTTACCAACCCTCTAATACCATTAGAGAAAACGTGGTCACTGAGTAACTCTCCTACAGCTTTTGAGTGACAGGACAGTCCTCTGACCTGAGAGCCTACAATGAATTCCCTTGCCTCTTCCAGTGGCTGGCACTACTTGACATCTGTGTTTCTGCCTTAGAAATACTTTTGCAGAGGTTTTCAATCTGGGTTTTCCCAAGGAAAAAAAAAGAAAAAAGAAAAAGACAGGCTAGGAACTGCCTTGTGCAATGACCTTCCAAGCACACAGGGCACAATCACAGGGGCAACATCCATGAGGTGGGGAAAATAAAAGAGTAAAGCAAAGCCAGCAACGAGGGCTACTCCTCCTCATTCTTTGGGAGGAAGCAGTTTCAGAAGAGAAAATGAAACAACTACTTCCAGTCTAGCCCAGAGTTTTGTTGTCCATACCACTGGACGCTTTTTGAGTACTTTTGGGGTTTTTATTTATCACACTTAGTGCACAAAATACCCTTTGACCATAACAGTCATCATTTTTCTGATGTTTATGTCATCCAGATATGAAGTATTAATAGCATAATACCAATAATTAATAACTATGGACAAAAGAGACTTTTCTTGCATGCGGTAATTGTCACACTCGTCTACAATTTACAAGCATTAACTGAGAAGTCTGTTCCTCACTTTCTGGTCAAACAGTTATCACTGTTCCTCTTCCCATCCCTGGGACAGCACAGCCATATGGCCAACCTGGCAGGACGGAGAAATGCACCAGGGCCACTAACAGCCAGCACTTCTGCACCAAATGCTCACACACAGCTCCAAGACCATTTTTAGTCATGAGTATTAAGTTTAAGCATAACCTTAAGCACACGACCAGCTTTAAAATAAATCAAATACACACCCTGTGCTGAAACCAAAGAACAGAAATTTTCAACATTTTGAATGCCATTTTGAAATGAGCAAAGCCTTCCTACAAGGGTCAAACCAAAGCATTTGTCTTCCCCAGCCCTTGAATGACCCAACTTCTGCTGCCAGGGTTTTTTTGCCCCCCACCTCTTTTCCAGACTGCATGACCATGTAGGGATACATTTGATCTCCCTGCAAGAAGATGAAATCCTTGTCAGCTTAGTATCACTTTCCAGCATGGACATGGCCCATGCCTCAGCTTTCCAAAACAGGACCTGTCCAAAATCACAGAAGTGCTTCAATGATCAGTATATCAGCACCCCAGCAGGCAACAAGGATGCAGATCTATACCCAAATAGGCTCAGCAAAGCTGTCTGCTAGAAGCCCACACAAGGACAGACACCAAGGTAGATTATTGCACAAACAAACAACTTGCTAAGCTGAAACTCCACATATAATTTTGGCCAAGAAATAAGACCACAGTGCTGTAATGTCAACAGCAGCAAGCTGCTAAGGATGTGCTAAGCTGCATTAGACTATCAAATCTTACCTTCATAGGAAAAAAGGAAAAAGAATCATGCAGGAAGTATATCCAGTGACCCCAAAGTCACTAAAAATGAATGACTAAATGGCTAAACCCCCCAAACTATAGCCACACACATGCAGCACAACAGAGAGACTACTTAAAAAGCACCTTTATTGCAGAGCTTTTACAAACATGAGTGAGTCTCTTCGTGACTCACACTAATCTGTCTTTGTCTATGATTCCCACTGCATGCCTTTATTAGGATTACCCGTAACTGTACACATTTCTTGTAAAGGAAGAATTTCCATGCCTCGTTAGTGCTGCACAGGGATGACACACAGGATATCCAAACCAACAAGAGGAAGCATCACCAAGCTGGATCTAGTCTCTGTCTACACAACAATGAGATCGTTGGGCTGGAATATGTCAGAGGTGAAGCCTCCAGTACTGAGCTGGTTGACAGGCTGACGTAGAGGTCTGATCTCACCCTAAATTTTTTTCCTCTAAGCAATTACAGTTTTGCAGCCTCCCTTGGCTATTTCTTCAACTGCCCTAATCTCAGTATGCATCTTCCCTGCCGCAACTTGATTTTGCTACTGTTCATCCTTATTTAAGACTGCGCCTTCATGACAGCTGTCTCATCGCAGCATCCCTTTATCACTAGAGTAATGCTCCTCTCTGCGCAAACGCACCTTGGCTAGCTTTTTCTCAACAATATGATTTTTCCAAACCTTTCATCAATTTTATTGCTGAGAGCTCTCCAGCTTGAGTGGAAACAAACCACATAGCATAAAACAAGTCAGTACTCTACAGAGTTTAGGCTAAATTTATCTACTGTAGTTGCACCTGACACTAATCTCCTGATACTTTTTTATATATATATATATATATATATACACACACACACACACAAATGTCAAAAGGACATTTTTGCTGTACAAGAGGCGAGTGCAATGTAGAAGGCAGCTAGAGAGTAGTAGAGCCAATGGCACTCAGAGAGTGTGCGTACGTACGTACGTACAAGGAAAAGGCTTGGCAGGACAGCAATTTTTATGGCTATGTACAGTGCCTTGCTAAACAAAGCAGGAGTTAGAACAGAGTCCAACTAGTTTTGGCTAGAGGGCTGCATTTTATTGCAGCAATTTATCCATAAGGATCTATGGACTGTTTCACATGACTTCACTGGATGGATTAAAACAATCAAAAAAACCCCAGACAGACCAAAGCCCACAAGAGTCACCAACAAAAAAAAACCCCAGATGTTAACGTTTCCCAAATAACATATAAAAACTGTTGGTTTTGTCGTTCTGGTTAAATTGTGGGCTTGTTCCACTACAGCCATTTTTAATAAAAACCAGTTAGATGGGGCTGACTCAGACACCATTCACGAGCTGGCAGCAGCTGGAGGAGACAGGCTGCTGCAGAAAACGAGTAGTGGCAACACTTATTCCGGATATGAAGTACCTGGATCCAAACTCCTGTTCTGCCCAACGGGGATCTGAACGCACACAACCAACACGCCTCTCTGGAGAACGTGCTCGTCCACCGCAGCGCTTTGTGCCACCGCCTCGGGATAGGGATAGCACCTCTGTGCTGTTCGCCTCTACAGCTCAGCAGGCTCTCCTGGAAAGCTCACCGCTGCTTCTGAGCCCTTGCAGGGACGCTGACCCACAGGCATGCTTGTATCCAGCTCAGGTTGTTCCGCTACAAATAATCTATAGCAAGGGTCATGGAAGCAAGGGATACGACTCAGTAACACAGTAATCTGATCATAAGCTGAATGATTTCAGTTTCAAGCCACGGGAACTCCTCTCCCTGATCTAATGGACGGCCTCGATGCAGGAGACGGCAGCATCAGCAGGACACGTTCAAACCAATCCATCCAAAACACCCTTCGCCTCGTGAGGGGACCTCTAGGCTGTCTCCTGTGTGATGGGGATCACAGGCTCCAGCTCCCGCATCCCAACCAAACACCCCAATGGCTCAGCTAAGAGGCACACCAGCAGTTGCACCCAAGCATCCATTTCCCCATCACCTCCGACACAATTCGCTGCACAGTTGACTCAAATTTGCCAACAACAGGTTAAAGAATATTTAAAAGAGTAAACACCTCCCTACTTTGCTGACTCAAACATTTTGTACCTGCCTTATTGAATCTTTCTTTGTCAATTTGAGCCCAACTCTCCGGTTTAACTACAGCACCCAATTCCCCAAGCATCACTCACCCCTCCAATTCTACCTGCAATGCCCATCCAGGTACTTGCTTTCACATTCTTCAAGCCCTTAGCAAAGTTAGTCAGGGACCCATACGCTGTGTACACTCTTCTCACCTACTAAACGGTGCTGTGAGCAGTAAACTGAGATCATGAACACAGTCACAAATTACAGCCAGCCCTGCTTGCGGCAAGCTGCTGAAGTCCTGTGGGATTTTACAGAGCAAACAGGTTTTCTATTTTACATTTAAAATGTAAACTAACTACTCTCAACATTGCTCAAGGATCTCCTTATGTTTGGACCTGTCTTCCAACACCACGCTTGCTTGGGATACGAGGTCCATATTTTGTAAAAGGATTGCTTTCAGGGAATCACCCTGAAAATTAAAGCTTAAAATCTGCAAAGCTTGTAAACACTTACAGATAGATGCTGCTAACAACTATTATGCCAGGGTAACCACCTACATCTCAGGAGAGGGCACATGTGGGAGAATATCCATTCCTCAGCCACCACAGTACAGCCCCCTAATCCTCACTGAAGATTTAAACCGACAGCCAGGGTGGGGATGCAGAGCAGGTGAGATATCACACATCCCCTTCTCCTCCTCATCAGGGAGGAAGGGTGGACACTTCTGGCGTAGTGATGTTACAAGCCATCCCAGCACAATTCACCAGAGAAAGGTCTCTCAGTACCCCAGGCTAACAAGGTTGCTCACTCAGAATGTGTCAATTCATTAATTTGTAATGCCTAGCAGGAATAAAGTACCTTCAGATTTAAAATAAAAAAAGCCATCTGCAAGCTGACTATCAACTTGCATGCAACCTGCAAAATGTACGATACATGGGTCTGCACAACTTGAAGAGGAAAAGTTGTACAGGCATGAGGAACACTAAGACACCACACAAGTCCCTGCAGGAGCCTCCCTTGGTCAAAGGGGTGGTTGCTTGCACTGTTTATCCCTACCTTGATGTAAGCCAGTGAGAGGACAGCAGCTCGGAGCGTGTCTGAGCAGCTCTTCGGTCTTGGCTCTGCTTAACGAAGGTGGAAAAGCACATTTCACAATCAGAGGTCCCTCCCATGCCAAACATCGTGCTGACAGCTCTTTGTTTCTCCCTTCTGAGGAGCTTCAGATCATCCCTTTTCACCCCTCACAGTTCACTGTCTGTATGCTAATCTCTCAGCCCCACCCACAGACCCAGAAAAGCCAGGGCCAACTCCAAAACACCGGCAAGATTCTACCTCTCAAAATAAGAGTTTGCTCTGACAGTGAGTAACCATGCTCACTTTGTTCCCAAGAAATCAAAAGGCACAGCTCGAAGCAGGCTGTCCTGTAGCACCCTTGAGGATGGTTGTTAGAAGGTGTCCAGTGGAACAGGCAGAACTGAGACTTTCTCCCCCATTATAGGAGATAGGTAAAAAAAAAACAAAAAACAAAAAAAAACCCCAAAAAACCTGTTTTCCCACAGTACTGGCAGTCTGGGCACTCAGAAGCAGGCTAGACCTTACTAACATATGTGAAATGCACATCTACCAGATGTTATGGCACAATTCTTCAGCTGGCTCTTCCTGAAGGTCTTCCAGGAGGTCCCTACACTGGGCAGGTTCAGCAATAGGCAGTGAACCCTTGCCTCCATCACCAGCTAATTAATACAGAAACACAAGATTTTGCTCTGACATAACAGACAGCAGTCAACAGCTTACTAAGCACAGCACAACCCACGTCCTTTCTTTCACACCCTGGCAGCACAAGCAGATGTTGAGCAAGAGGAATCTGTACGGTCACACCTCCGTCAGATTCAAGAAGTTTGAGACGAGGGATGGTGACCAGGCTCTATCGGCTGAATCCTACTAAGAGACCACCAAAAGTCACCAGGTGCTCTACAGGAACTGGTTAATGGTTTGCCTCCAACAAGCCAACCCATGCTGCAGTGGGTGTGTTGTCCAGTCCAGAGCTGAGGTTTGACAGGACAGGGATGCATGAGCAGCATCAGTGAGATGGCAAATGGCCCAGAAACTGCTGGAAGTGCTTAGTTAAGGTACCATCTGTAGTCTTTTCCCCAGTTGTGCAAAGGTTTCTAAATTAAAAACAGTATTAAAGATGTAGAATTGTAAAAAGATTTTAAACAGAAACTTAGGAAAAGCAGGGTTACCCAAAAAGAGCCCAGTTAGATCAAAATTGGCATCCAAGGCCCATTTTTCCCATATCCTCCAGCCTAACACAAGCTTTGCTGCAGCTGAGCCTTTCTAGGAGCTCTTGTGTGGAGACCAAGGCCAGAAAGCAACCAGAGAGTTCAAAGCAGCACCCAGAAGACAGCAGGAGGACCTCACTGCAGTAAGAAAATGGCCAGTCAACTCAGTTCAGTGGAACAGTCCACTCGTGACAGCGGTGAACAACACCGGCTTCCCCACGCACAGCCCCAGCAACAACCCAGCACCACCAGCAGCCCTGCACTGACCACAACACGAAGGGGTATGACTCCATGCACATTCACTGCTCTCTGGTTGCCTTCATCTATCACTGCCCAGGACCTGAAGAAGGCCATGTTTTGCCATCAGCAATTACAAAAAGCAAATTAACATCTAAACAATACAGGGAAACTGGTGAAGATGGAAAAGAGTCGCTCACCTATTGTCTACACTATTTTGCAAACACACCATAGCCCTGTCACCCATAGCTGCAGCAGTCAACACAGGTAAAGCCAGAAGCACTGGTGAAGATGGAAAAGAGTCAGCAGCAGGGCAAAGGGAACTCCTTAAAAATTACAAACTATATAGGGGTGGGGGGGAAAATCTTAACCTCAACTAGCTTGGGTTTTCAGGAGAAACCTTTGCTCGGGAAAATGTTCCACTACAGTTTTGGTTGTGCAATAACAAAAGCAACTCCCGCTGGGATGAAGGACACATGAGATCTGCCGACAAACCTGGGAAGGCACACTTCCCCTTCCCTGTCCTGCTCACACCATCACAACCTTCCAACCCACGCCACTGATGCAGCCGGGACTGAACCACCTCTTTTGGGGGGGTGGGGCTGGGGGTCCACAAAGAAGAAGGCGGCACCGAGTTAAAGAATTTGACAGGATGACAGAGGACCTGACACACAGGAGCCATGGTGCTTGTGCAGGAGAGGGACAAGCAGGCAGAACCACACAGTTGGAAAGGAAGGGACTGAAGGAGGTAAGAAGAGGGACCACCATCAGTGGCAGCAAACCACTGGGTCTGCCAGTGGCGTTTTGTGCGACTTCACTGTTACTTACTTTGCGTGACAGAGCAACTTTACTGTTTACCTGAGGGCAAGGTCAGTGGTTGGGGAGCTCTCTCTCCCTGGTTCCTCTAGATAAGCTAAGAAAGCCCCAGACCACACAGACATCTTGTTTGTAGGGAAGGTTTGCACAATAAGGATAGACTAGACTTTCTTCATCAGACTTGCCATCTTCTTTCTATTTCCTGCACCTTCCCATCCAATTTGGTTTTGCCACCTTCCCAACAAGAGTTATTACAATCACACACAAAGGAGACTTGCTTGGCTCTCCAGGGACACAGCCTGCACCCACCGCCACCACACAGCTGGTATCCTGCTCACTACTACACCCAACCACACTAATGGTGTGGGCTCAACCTTGCATAAAGCAGGTATATGGGGTTTTTTTAAGTGCCAACATGAATGCGTAATTCATTTGGATGTTTTAAACAAGAGAGAGGGGAAGAAGCTGGAGCAGATGATGCCAATAAGCAAAAATCAGACGCTGGCTCAAAAAAAGCTGTACTGTGCCTCAAAAGCAAGCCCATGAAGTTTAATGTCAGGCATCAAGAAGATTTTTTGGGGGGGAATAAGAGGAACAAAGGATTTTGATAACACGATTTGAACAGAGAGTGAGGAATAACGTGCGAATGTACGATTAATAGGCTGCTCCATCTCCCAGTGCGGGTCTAGACCTATGTAAGAAAAAAGATGCAGCTGAGGATTTTTTCATTTGCTACTTCAACAACACAAGATCTTTGGAAAGTCTAGCTCCTCTCCTTCTAGCACTGCCCCATCTAAGGTTCTAAAAGTTTGTTTTCTTTGAAAACAACACACAATTAACCACGGTATAGTATTCTTTCTTCTTCCTTTGAAGAGGCTCAGAGAAGCAAATAGCTGTAATTCACTTGACTCAAAGGCAATACATTAAATGCAAATATTTTATTTAAAAGGCTACACAGCTCGAAACTTAAGCCTCGGTGCTGTCCAATTTCACAGTCAAGGTTTAGACTGTATTGTTCACAACAACAAAGGCCGTGAGCACACTTCAACATAACCAGCGCAGTTAAAGGTAACAGAAACATCCAACAGGCACAAGTTTCACATCAGACTCTTTAGGCTATTCATAGTCACTGGAAGTAAGTCAGTGGTTTTTTGCCTAGAAGGAGTCATACTTCAAGAGCCTTTAACAGGACTAATAGCTCTAAAACAGACTGTTTAGATTTGAGGATGGGCATTTTTTGCAATCAAGCAGCTTTGGAAACTGAGGAAAACCCCACGCACTGTCTCTGTGTTCATAACCGGAATTCTTTTGGGGTCGCACACAGGATTTAGAAAATTATTCACGGGTAACGTACACAGGATTGCATCAAGCATCCAGGAATTTCAAGAGACCCAGAGTTGGTAGCGAGCAGCAGCCTCTCATTAAACTATCTGACCCAGCTGGGCACACAAGCCATTCTGTTTCCCGGTACAGTTTATCCATTGCTGTATAAAAATAATACCATTCTCTTCACTTCAAAGCTTACGTGACTGCACGGTCCAACACAGAGCACGATCCTGCAAGCTCCGGCTCCGTACAGCTGCTTCTCTGGCATCCAGGGAAAAGGACTTAGTGAAGTTACTTCCACAATCAATACTCTAGCAAGCGAGGGCGTAAAGATCAAATAATTTATCTTGTTAGTGTTTATTTAAAAGAGAAAGAAAATGGAGCATTCAGACTGGGTGTCCCTATTTCAAGGCGATTTATAAGCCACGTCCGAGCACCCCGCCTGCCGACACAGGCGCAAGACGACCCGCACACGCTCCTCCCGGTGCCACAGGGCACCGTGTGAACGGTACAGATGCGGTTCTAACCCCCGCACCCCCCGCTTTAATTACTAATACTCATTAACACGCACAGACAAACACAGAGTCACCGGTCTCTCGCCTACGGCGCGGCCAAGCAAAGCAAGGCAGGGCTCAGCCGCACACCGGGCAGGGCTCAGCCGCACACCGGGCAGGGCTCAGCCGCACACCGGGCACGTCGCCCCCCGGCCTCGCCCGGGTAGCCCCACCGGGCGAGCCGGGGCTGAGGAGAAGCCGCCCCGACCGCAGTCCCCGCCGCCCTTGTCCCCGTCCCTACCTTCCCGCTGGAGGAGCTGCGCCGAGGCGGCCAGCAGCGCGGCCAGCAGCGCTGCCAGCGCCCGGCCCGCCGCCATCTCCCCGCATGGGCCCGGCGCTGAGGCGAACGCGGATCCCCTCACGCCCGCCGCCGCTTCCTGCTCCACCTTGCACCTGGAGGGGCGGGGCGGGGCAGGGCGGGCCGGCCGGCTCGGCTGAGCTCGGCTCGGCTCGGCTGAGCTCGGCTCGGCTCGGCTCGGCTCGGCAGGGGCAGGGGCAGGGGCGGAGGCGCGGCCCGTAGTCAATGCTGCTGCCGCCGCAGGGTGTTATTTCTGCGGTTACACCTGGGTCGGACGCTTCCCCCCACGCAAGAGTTCCGACATGATTGGCTCCTACCGAAAGAGTTGTGGGTTTCTGGTCGGCAGGTTCTCCTCGCCCCCTCGTTGGGAGCTGGGGAAAGCGCGCCTTGCCTGCGGAAAAATCTCTGAGCAGATGTGTCATCTCCTCATGCGGCGATGGGGAGACCTTCCCGCGCTGGAAGGGGGCTTAGGAGAAAACGAAGCTGGTGAGGGGCCTGGAGCACAAGTCTTGTGAGGAGCGGCTGAGGAAACGGGGGTTCTTTAGCCTGGAGAAAAGGAGGCTGAGGGGAGACCNGTTGCGGCAGGGGAGGTTCAGATTGGATATTAGGAAAAATTTCTTTACTGAAAGGGTTGTCAGGCATTGGAACAGGCTGCCCTGGGAAGTGGTGGAGTCACCATCCCTGGAGGTATTAAAAAAGCATGTAGACAAGGCACTTGAGGACACGGTTTAGTGGGCATGGTTGAGGGTTGGACTCGATGATCTTAAAGGTCTTTTCCAACCTAAATGATTCTGTGATTCTGACTTTTTAGCAGGGCCTGCAGCAGTAAGACAAGAGGTAACAGTTTTAAACTAAAAGAGGGCAGATTCAGACTAGATATAAGGAAGAAATTTTTTTACGCTGAGGGTGGTGAAGCACTGGCACAGGCTGCCCAGAGAAATTCTGGATGCCCCATGCCTGGAAACCATCAAGGTCAGGTTGGATGGGGCTCTGAGCAACCTGGTCCAGTTGAAGATGTAGATAGATGTAGACAGATGACCTTAAAGGTCCCTTCCAGCCCAAACCATTCTACAATTCTGTGTTGGGAAGTGCCATATTTCACACAAAAGTAGGTTCCTCCCAGTGAGCAGCGGTTCGTATCCTGCTTGTTAAACGACTGGGGACTTTGCAATGAAAAACTCTGAGCAGAAACCATCATGAAATAGTCAGGAATGGATGTTTGCCCGGTGAGTAAATACCTTACTAGCATCAGACAGCTCATCTTCTAGTAATTCCATGCAGTTGCTTTGGAGCATTTGTTTCTTTGGCAATATCGTTAAAAAACCCCGGTATGTTTACACTAGCCCACAACAGTGCCTGGCTATTACAGAACTGTACACAGGAATATTCATGTGCAAAGAAGGAGAAAAGACAAAATTATGTCAGAGGTTCCAGGCCCTTTACAGGTTTAAGACCAAACTTTGGAGAAGACCGATGACCCTTTGCTTGTGCTGATTTCAGCTGGCAATGAGGGTACTCAGCTCTCCAGGCAGATCTTTACACCTTTTTTATAAATAATTTTTTTGTTTAGCGGTCTTCTGCATAGTATGGCTTTTTACTCATCTTATTGAAGAATATGCAATTAAAAGAAAATATGTATGGCAAAACAAAAAAAAATCAGTGTTTAGAAATGGACAGTGTTAATAAGAAAGTAATTAACTGGTTATATGACTGCATAGAAATGAACAGATAGGAGTTTTACAGCCATACGAGGAGGAGCAGAATGATTTCTTAGGGGCTCAGATCAGTTCTGATGCTGCTTCATTAACATAAGGAAATAAGGAAGGGCTAGGGTCTTTATTTTCTCCTACTGAAGAAACAGGAAGGCTTTTGGTGAACTTACAGCTTTTAGTTTGTTAGTTGTGTCTTACCAAGTTTTGTATCAAGTTCACTACTTCCCCACTGAAGGTAATTCTTATGTCAGTTTTATACTACCTTACAGTTCCTTTTTTCTTTTCTCCAGATAAAAACATGGAAAAAGCATGGTAGACTTCCTAAAATGGATGTGGGTTTATGTCCATTATAATTCTTAACGCGATTCTATCATTTGTAATTCTGATGTAGGAACACAGAACCAGAAATTGCCTGCCGTCTGGCTGCCCTAATGTTCTTCTTAATCACCCCTCTGGTTGCCAGCATTGCCAAACACTCACGTCATCATCTAATTCCCTTTGTATGCTCTCTAAACATCAGCTAGCCAGGCAGACATCACCTCTGTGAGATACCATAGTTCACTTCCCTCTGATTTGGAAGCAATGGACTGAGGATCGGACAGTCTTCCCCAGTGTGACAGGGAGGGAGTGCTCCTCCATAGGGCTGAGAGGGCTGTGTAGTGACGTGACAGACTGGTTAGTTCTGAGAGTCACTTCCTAGGGGATTTGGACATCTACTGTTGCATAAACAGTGTAGATAGCTGCATTAAGATGCTTAAAATATTTGGCATAGGAAAGCATGCAGAAACGACCACTTCAAGTCAAAAACCATTGACTGTCTGTACGCATAACTCTGTGGGGAAAAAAAATGGCAACACAAAGGGAAGGCATTGTCCATTGACTTCATTAGGGCTTGCACAGCTAATGCGCTGCCTTACAGCAGTAGCAGTCCTGGTTGCTATAGTATCAGCTACAGTGAAGGAGTCAACCTCCATCAACACCTTTTGTCTAGACATGGCAGGATGCTACAGCGGAGTCCTGGGGGTTGGCAGGGCTAAAGTGAAAGAGTTGTTCCACGTGTCTACCCCAGAACACCCTTACCCTCAGAGTACAGTGCAAATGGAGGTGTACCACTCTCCCTGATGATGCTCCAGCATCTAGGAGGTCAGAAAGCATGCTCTGAAGGTGAATGCTGTTAAACAGGTACCCTGCTAAAATCAGACTTTTCTCCTCTGTCTGCAAAGAGTGAGGACCTGGGATGAAGAACTGTCACTCTAGTGACAAGACTTGATCTAAGCATAAAAGCAACTTAATCTGCTTTGCTATGACTTTAATTGCTTCAACTTTGTTTTTAAAATGAAGAAAGAAGGAAAACTGGAGGAAGAGTAAGAGACCCTCCTCCTTCCACATATCTTTTTACCAAAATTTCCTTTGAACTAGCTATTGACTTTCACTTCAGTGTATTTTCTTGAGAAGGTGAATACTCTTGTGATACTGTCAGTTTGTCCATGTTTCTATTTTGGCTGATGCAGCTGATGAACAATTCCCTAAGTCAGTCTTTTTATTGAAGACAATTTTTTTTTTTAATTGTTCCTTCTTCATTTTTTTTGTGCTTAAGGCGTTTCTGGTTTTCCTCTCTCTTTGGTTATGCTTATACATTGACAGTGACTGGAAGGATCCTGATTTGGTCCTAATGTGGGTTAAATATGTGTTTGTAAGCAGGCCTACCATCTCAGGCTGGAGGCGAGCAAGAGCAGCCCATATCCTCTTACATTCCTTGTCCCTGCTCTACAGTCATTTCCTCAGAAAAGAACATGAGTCAGCTGGGTCAGATTTGGGGGCCAGCCTCACAGGAGCAGCTTAATGTGGTATGCAAGTCCATGGATTGAAGCTCCCACGGATTGAGAACTAATTGTGTCTGCAGTCAGAGTGTGCCCACATGCAATGCAAGCTCCATCAAAACCAGCTAATTTGGCTTTCGCCTCTCATTAGCTTAATGCACAGTGCCCTGGTCCAGCTGGAAATGGTGTAGAAAATCAGAGGGGTTTAATCCTTGTTAACATTATTTGTCATTTTTATAGTATTCTTCTTCCACGTGAAGTGCTTTGTAGCAGCCATTTCACATGGGCCATGTATTGTTGTTCAGTGGTGACCTTTACTGCCAGGCAGACCACAGTAATGTCGATGCACTTCTGCAGGAGAGCTGGGATTAATCACCTTGGAAATGTGAGTTTAGCAAGGGAATCCGGGAAAGAGATTAAAATGGGATAAAATGAGAAAAAACATTTATTCCTGGTTAGTCAAAAATATTTCTCTCCTTTGTCTATGGGAATCATATCCGTTGCCTGGAAATGCCCCATGAATTACACAGAGCAAGTTACAAGAACACACTGAAAAGCCATACATGGAAGCACAGGAATTCTAAACTAGACTATTTTTGAGGAGCAAATCTCCCACTTCAGCTTCCTTATCCCCACATTCAGTGTGTGTGACATAGATAATGAACACATCGAAGACTGAGCCAGTGTTGTTCCTACCAATCATTGTAAACGAGAGATCCCGCTCCTTAATTTTTTCTACCTAGAATGAAATCATTAAAGTAATAACCATATAGGAACATGGGCACAGACCCCCACGGTCAGCCCTGGAGAAAATTCTGCTGAGAAAATATCCAATAACCTCACACTGAGAGACCCACGTAAATGTGTTCTTTGTCCCAATGAGAGAAAGTTCACTTGAGTAATTTTTAGGTTGGTGGTTCCTACCATGCTCTGACTCTCAACAGCAAAACAAGCTCAGCGAATCCTGAAACAACGGGGTGTGTATTTAGTGTGCATGTCCGTGAGGCAGGTGGCAGAAGAGCCGATGCAGCCTCAAAGAGAGTAATCAAGATGCAGTTCATCGTGCTTGAAACACAGCTGCTGTATGAGACAGCATTTTCTTTTGCTGGGTAAACCAAAGCAGCTTTCGGCCAGCTGTGTGACACTCATCCAGCTGCCCAAAGAGCACCAGACGATTACCCCGTGCTGGTGAGAAGTAGGGCACTCACAAGGTATTCTAGCTGAATTTCCAAGTATTTCATCTCCTCTGTTCCTAAAAAGATGAGATCAAGCAGCTGCTTTATGACTACATACTCTGGTTATGCCTAAAGACCATACGTAAGACGGACAGTTTCACCCTAGGCACCGTGCAAACACTGAGAGCGAGCCTTGCTCCACAGAGCTTGCAAATACATAAGCAAAATGTGGAAGAAGCCCGTAACGGAGAAAAGGACATGTTAGAGGGAGCAGAACCCGGGGCTGTTGGTGTCTGTCTGGACCGGAGAGGGGTGCGTGCAACTATGCTTTCCTGGGATCTGATGAACCAGGGTAATTGCTACACGCTGGCTCTCCAATTCTGCCACAGTTGAGAACAGCAATGATGCACAGCATCTGCTTCCCCGGGCTGGAAGCTCAGCTCAGTATGGTAGGAGAATGGTAAGAAGTATAGTATCTCTTGCAAGAGCACAGGAAATACTGCATTTTTCAACCCTAGCAAATTCCAGGTGTATTTTTTCACTGCCTGAAGCTTGTTACTGCAATATAGTGAATGTGCTACCTCCTGACTGAGGTAAGCATGGAAATGTGTAATAGCATATTTGTTTTTTAGGCTGGTTTTACTTACCATGCTTTATGAAAGTGATCTATTTCCCCTGTACCATAGCTGCATCATCCTAGCAGACTAATTAAGACAGGGCAGGTCAATATGAAGGAAAAACCAAAGAACTTTCCATGTTCCCTTGTCTCTGTTCAAGAGAAGCAAAGTCACTGTTATCTCTGCTTCAATCCTAGCAGGAATAGCCAGCTATAGTAATATGGCACATCCGTCACTCATGGGATGCGAAACCTCTCTGCCGTTTGTGGCAGCTGCGTGGAGAATAAGGAGTTGGAGACTCATGACTACCTCAACAAATACAGAAGGAGATGGGATTTTTATTGCCTGCTGGGCGGACAGCCCCCCACGGTCTTCTGCATATTTGTGAAAATGCGAGCCATATCGCACATTTCCATCCCTTTGATAAATTCTTAAAGCGATTCTTCTACTAAAGAAATTCTTCTACTGAAGTGATTCTGCAGGGTAAGTCTGCTTCAGTGCCCCTGAGCAGGTCCAGTGAGCCTCTTCTCGGGGGAAGCAAGTGACTCAGGAGGAGCAAGGGAAGGGAGCGAGCGTAAACGCCAAGGTGCATTAAAGTCAGGGCCCTTCTGATAAATGTAGGTATGCACTTAGGTAATTTTGGAATCAGCATGATCAGGGTCATAGTGACACTGGCTGTAGTCCACTCAACCCTCTGGACACAGGATTAAGTCCATCTCTGCAGGATAGAATAGAATTTCGCACAATAATATAGAATTGTTTGCATGGACTTAAGTTCCATTGCTTTCAAGTTAGGCACTGACTTAAGGCTGTTCTTGAAATAAGAGTTCCCCGAGTTGAAGTGTATCTGTGCTGCAAAACATGTGTTTGCTGTATTTGGGAGCTACTCTATTACAGTGTGTAACAAGGATACATATGATGCCAGTAAGTAATACAGCTCTGCATGATCAGTTGTAAGATATACATTACTGATCATAAAAAGAAGAGGAAAGAATTAGGCCCAGCTATAGTAATGATCCATGGAATATTTTGGAGTCACCAAAGCAGTCTTCCATAGGCTGAAGTCATGCAGCACATAATTTTGGTCAAAGCTTAATTATTTCCAAGTTATTCGTGGTGGTCAGATGAATCGTAGGAAGCATAGGGACTGCTTGCAGCACTTGAATACAGATTCTGATTGGTTTTTGACTATGAGTGAGATTCAGCGGTGCTTGAATGCAGGGCTTTGAGCCAGGGCTTGTCACCTGAAAATACACCCACAAAGCACCCCAAGAGTTTAAAGGAAGTTTTCTCTTGCCAAAACGTTTCAAATATTCTTGTTGATATCTCTGATTTCACTTGGCAGGTACGCTGCACAGCGAGCGCAGAAACATTTGCTACAGCTTGTTCAATGATTTTGTGCTGCAAAACAAACAGCCCCCCCTCCAGCTGCCTGGTTACCCTTCAGTCAGTGAGTTAGCATGGGGCTTTTTTCTCATCATAGCAGTGATGAGAAAACGATTAGACAATCGGGCTGCCTTAAAGATTGCAAGATACATGTGCAAGGTCTTATCCTGCGATCTTTCCCCTGGGACTTCACATGCAGGGCTGGATGGAGCGGCAAAGCAGAGAGGGGCTGCGAGGAGCTGCATTCTGAGTGAAACGGGAGGTGGGTCACAGACAGTCAATAAGCAGATAGCTTGCAATTTTTTCCTGTGAAAGCGGGTGTGAAGAATGCGGTGCTGTTACAGTAGCGTGGGAGAGAAATTGCTGCTCCCGCTGTGTTTCATTTGTCTTTCGTATCAAGTTCCTTTTTTCTTCTTGCTCACATTTTAAAGGGAGTTTACCCAGGAAAAGAAATAGGAGCAGGACTGCATGAGAGGCTGCCTGCCCTCCCCTGCTTTGGCTTTGTGCTATGCAAAAGGCAGGGGAAGGAAAAAAAAAAAAGTATCAGCAAGCCAGAGTGGCTCTTTGGCTGGTTTGTAACCATCTGCTCCCAAACGGTGGTAAGGGGTGGTTCAGCAGAAAACATATTGCCTTACCACATGAGACACTGTGGTCTGAAAGGAGTAACCTGCTTGTGTAAGGAGGAAGCGCTCGTCATATATCATACCGACAGGCAAAGGAGAGGCTCAGGCATTTCTGAGCTTCTGGGAAGAAACCCAATTTTTTTGTCAGGGAGAAGTCGTGTTCCATCATCTTTATCTCTCGCTAAGTGAAATCATAACAAACCAGCTTAACAGCAGGAACATTCCTCGACGCTTAAGGATTATTTCTTGCATACTGTATGTATCTGTTTGTCAGTTTACACAGACATCTCTGGTACAGATGTTCAAGCTCTGATAACAACAGGTATTAATAGTATGTATGGTAAACAACTTGTAGAATAGGATACCACTACCCAATAGCACATATGCCTGTGTGTATACTTAGCAGAGACAGTGTGACTCACGTAAGGGACTCCACGGGGAGACCAGTGCTTCCCCATGGCTCTCATGCTGGCACGTATGTAATGGGTCCTTTATATATGGGAGCTATTAGTGATGTGCCTGCACTATTAGCTATTGCGATAAAAACGTAGTGAAGTTAGAAAAAGCTTGAGACGTTGAGGTTTCCTCCTTGAGTTGTGCACATGGTCTAACATTCCCATGCCTTCGTAAAGGTCTACAGCTTCGTTAGGAAAGGGAATCAGGTGCCTACTGCATAATATTCTGCCTTTAAATGGGTTGTGTTAGATACTGAAATGATCCAGTTCATGCAGACATCATTTGCGCCTGGCACTGACAGTCATCATGGATTTATAAAGCTCCCAGGCAGGGGGATTGCATCCCAGGATTTTCTGTTGTCACTCATACCTGGTCCCATTCTGGCAAAATATTTGCCATCTCAGGTGGACAAGGTGAAAAAAGGACTAGGTCAGTGATTAAAGGCAATTGTGAACTTTAATGAGATTTTGTGGTGATGTTCTAGGTGCAATTGCAGCAGGTTGACCAGGAAACTGAAGCCAAAGTTCTTATTCCACATGTAAAACTGCTAAGACTTTCTTGGAAATGTTTAACGAGGAAGAAGCGAGCATATGCTGAAGCTATTTTAAGTTATACAGAATGTATCAGAAAAGCGAAGTTCTGCCCGACAGGATAATGTGCAGTGTTAAAGCTTTTTTTGTTTTAACTGAAAAGTTTGCAGTTAGGTCCGGTTGTCACCAAAGCCTTAGGGAGTTGGATGTGGTGCTCCGATGATGTTGCATTTACACTTTACTTTGATCGTTCAAGCGGCTCCTGATGCTGCTGTAAGGATATCTGTGCTGCAGTTGCCAAATATTAACAAGGAGAAATAGCAACACCTTTTTTCACCAGTGATTAAATCCATTCAAAACCGGGGGTGGTGGGGTGTTCTCTGATGCTGTGGCAATGGAGATTGTACAAGTGTGAGAAATTCTACTGTGGGTTGAAGTTATGGACTTCAGTAGGTCTCCTGTTTTCAAAAGCACCTGGAGAAGAGGCTGCTTTGCCCTCTGGGGAGAGGAGTAAGCTTTCAGAAGAGCTGAACCCCCCTCCCCCAGAAGACAGATAGCCTGGATGCTGAAAGAGCACGGATCAGCAGAAACTCTTCGTAGAACCTGTTAATACTGAGAACATACAGTCCTGGGGTAAGGTCTAGCTCTATTCTTGTGTCCACAGATGACCTGCTGCTCTTCTGGGTACTAACTTTGAAATGCATGCTGCTGTACTTCTGCCACAGAGATGACACATTCACGAATCCCCAGGCTTGTACATTAAAGACCAAAACTCAGGTGAAAGGCATGGTAGCAGTCAGTACTAGAAAATCAGCATTTCTCAGAAGATAATTGCCACACATTGCCTATGTTGATTATAAAAATACTGTGGGATCTGCAAATCAGAATGCATTTACCTGGCACAGATGCTGGCTTTTCCAAGAGCAAATGATGTTTCCAGTAAAGAGAACTTCTGTCCTAGGATTTTAGAGCTGGACTTCAGAAAACATCTACTTTATACTAAAAAGGCTTACCAAATCTCTAGGTGAAACACAGCCTGGGTGAAAAATGACTTTACAAAATGCCCAATGTATTGGACAAGGATAAGGTGTTGTGACGGCAGGCAATGCAAGATCCTTCTGCCTGAAAAGGCTCAACATCTTTTTCTTTCCTGATCACTGCCTGTGCATTCAAGCTCAGCAGACGGCACCGAGGCCTCTCAAATGAGCCCTTACAGACTGAGCCTGCTACCTTCCTCCAGCAAAGCAAAGCTGTACATAAAACAGGAGAGAGAGCATATTCTCTAGGACACTGCATCTGTACCACGGACTAATTGTAAAAATCAGTTGGCTGTCACTCCACATTTAGCAAAACATGAATTCACATCTTCCATCTCAGAGAAATACTTTGAGGAAAGTAGGTGCAGAATGTCCCCACTTAATTCTGTAACAGGACATAGCGTAAGCCCTTGGTGTATTCTTTAAATTATATTCTTCTCCTTGCTTGATTTCATTTGACTTTTGTGCTGTCAAATATTACTGCTGTTCTACAGAGGTAGAGTGAGCCGAACGCAAATGTCACTGCTGCAGAGGGATCATGCACAAATCTATCCCTTGCTGGGACCCCAAGCTCTCTGTCAGCTTTTTTCATCTGGGAATTTCACATTCATGGAAGAGAGTAGGGGCAGGTCCCAGCATGATATTTATACCTAACCCCTGCTTAGGGCTTAAACTTTCTCGACTTCAAATTTTGCACATTGGATTCTGCAACACATTCAAAATAGAGTTTATGGCCGATGGGCTGTGGAGCTGACACGGCTAAGAGGCACCAGGTCCTGTACCAAGAGCAGCACGAGGAGGTGTTGCATCCTTCAGCCCCCAGAGAGAACAAGGGGCTAGCCGGGTACGTTCGCATCTGTTCAGGAGAGGACTTTGGTGCGGGTTTGTGGGGACAAACAAGGAGGTGAGACACCTTTGCTGTCCCCTCCTTCCCGGCAGCATGCAGCAAATGTAAAAAAAACTCCCTAGGTTTAGAGCTGGTATGCAAACTCAGCTGAAAATCCGGGTGAGTGTTCCTAAAGCTTAGCCACTCGGGAGCATTTGGTACATAGATGCTAATTGCCTCCTGAAATATTCTTGAATATCTTTGTGCTGTCAGATGGCGGTTTTTTTGTGAGATACACAAGATGTCGCACCTTACAGCATCTTTTTATGTCAGCGGTACCTCCTGCTCATGCAGTGATTCCTCACACACTGTCCCCGGGAAATGGGGGAGGCCAGCAGGTTTTCTGGAAGGGAACAGAGATTGTCGGGGCGATTGAGACTGATGGCTCTGCCGAATGCCACGTTCACTGTGTGGAGGCTGAGAGTCCTTCGGGTTATTTCAGCAGAGTGATAACTTAGGTAAAGCGATGGCTAGTTCATTTTGGAGGGAGACTATGCTAAATGGAAAGCCAGTTTCTCATTTCTCACTAGAAAACAGCTGCAAGTAGAAAAAATTATTACTGTCCAACAGTTCACTGGCACATATGTTCCTTTGCAGATGTCAAAACTCTTATACAGGTGGTATAAACTAATGGTGGATCTGCCAAGGGCATACTTCTTGCACGGAGCAATAGTACTTCTTTAATCAAAAGTCCCTGCTGAATATCTGAAAATATAATTGTACAGCAAGGAAATCATCATCATCATCATTATCATCATCATCATCATCATCACCACCACCATTCAAGGAAACAGCTCTGTACCATAGGAAGTACCTGCAATATCACAGGTGGCATTTAACGGGATATGTATTATTCACCCATCACAGATTGGAATGGCACCTCTGGTTAAGACTGTCTGATGCTTCCCTCTCTAAAATTGTTTTTGATTGTTTGTAAGCTTATACTCTTCATACTGAAATTTTTCATGCCAGCTATTTACTTCAGCCTGAATTCTTTGAGCTCATTCTAGCCAAATTGATTTAACTGATTGAATAAACTCATCATTTTATTACCTGTAAAAAAATACAGTGAGCAGTTTTTTTCCAAAAAGGTCTGCTGTTCATGTGCTTTGGAGCAAGAACTAGAAATGGTGTGTGTCTGTCTGGGGTTTTCCAAGATTTCCAGCAGTCTGAAAGCTCCTTGGCTTCTGTTGCTGATGCTGTGTAGTTTTCAGGTGTCCCAGTTTGCTGAGCCAACAAGCTCTAGAGGTGATGTGAGAAAGGGAACAAGGGAGGAGATGGCGCAGCACTGTCGTAGGTGAAGGTAAGATGCTCCGGAAGCAACATTTTTGACAACAGTTTGTCTTACCTGAAAATTTCATCCAACTAGGTCCCAAAGCAAATACCAGAGATAATCCCAGGAGGATGTCCACGGTTCTGTCTTCAGAATGATGCCTGGTGAGGAAAGCACACAGCTTTGCCCGTCCCGGCGAGGAGAAAGCAGGAGGATGATCTGCCGGCACTTACATGAGCACCATCCCTGCTGCCCGCTGCGTTCAACACCTCCCCCAGGACAGCGGTCTCAGGAGCTCAGGGACCACCACTGCGTATTGGCAGCTATTGAAAGCTTGCTTTATTTTGTGTTATTCTTCTTCCAACGAAGTCAAGTTTTCAAAAAACATGCCTGTTAGAAAGGCTCACTAGTGCTGTGTAGAAGGGCAGAGAGAAGAAAAACCAATGAACAAGATCTCCCCAATGCACTTAGAAACACTTGCAGGCTTTTCAGTTTGTTACCCAGTTTTGTTTACTTTGCCATTGTAAGGAGAATAAGCAAAATTCCTTTGTCATCTTTCTTCCCTCCCTGAGACAGAAAGTTATTATCAATACTTACCGCAGCTGAGCAAATAATTAAAAATGAATAATTTATACAATTAATGCAGTCTTTTCTCCCACTTATATAATAACTGCCAGAGGATCACAAATTCTTTTGAATTTACTCGTTAGTTTTTATTTGATACATCTTAATGATCCTACTGCTGTGTAGATTGAATGTTAATTATAAGTAATTATTCACATTCGTTAATATGCACATTGTTTTCTAGTGGCTGGTCAAATAAATCAAGTGATGTCATTTTTATTCCCTGGCTGAATAAATCTGCAGTCACTTCCAGTACAGACATTCATAAACATGAATGCAATGCTTATTTTTTTGAATAGTCAGGCGTATGAACTTTGAAAATTCTCTTCTGAGTTTATTTGAACTTGGAAACCGTTATTTCCTCCATATCTGCAAGCAAATGAACACAAAAGGTGTGACAGCACATCTAGAGTGAATGTATTTAAAATTCGAATGAGTATTAGCTTGTGATTTGTTTATTTGTACATCTTTTTCCAGTCCTTCAAGTGCAGCTGATGCATACAGGTCTCTGCATCAGGCTGCTATATGAAAGACATTATTTCCTCCAAATTATGGCATCTTTTTTTCTCTAACATATTCCCAGCAGATCAACAGCGTCCTTGCTGATAGGCATTTTAAGAGCTTCTTTAGCCAGTCCACAGCAGTAATGGGAAATAAAAATTACTTTCCTGATACTGTGTGGCCAGACCACAACAACCTGCTTTAATGTGGGCTTTTCTTTTGACTTCAGTGGCAGATGGATCCCGTCCTGGCTCCTTTTAGCAGATGGTTACCTTACTCAGAAAATCAGCATTTCTTTAGGTGCAGCCTCTATCAGAGGGAGACGTGTACCTACCTTCCCAAGGTCTCTGCAGTCTTTAAGAGACAGTAGCTTTTTAGCGTTGTATCAGTCCTCAGCAAAATCCCTTCTCATTGTGGCCCAAAGCTCCTGGGAAGGTCATAGCAGCAACAGTGCCTCGAAACCTAAGGGTTAGGGTTTCCTAAAAGCTGAAGCATAATTATTACCATCAACCCTTGTTCTTTGTGAGGATTTCAAGTGTGATTTTAAATCAGTTAGATGCTTAATGTTACTAAAGAAAAAGTATAAACCGCAATACAATACAATAATATAACAATAATACAACAATACAACATAACATAACATAACATAACATAACATAACCCAAAAACTATACCACCAAAAAACCTATTTTGGTGTGAAAGCTGCAGGTATTATGGGTGAGGAAACCCTCCCTCCACATGCTGAAAACCTTTTTGCCAGAGGAGTATCTCTGCAAAAGCACACCCATAGCAGTGCCACATATCGCTCTGTTGTGAACACTGGGTATTACTGATGTGGTGGGAGGCTTTGCTACTGTGAAAGAGACAGGATGGCTACAAAATTCTTTTAATTTCGTTGATTTACAGGTGTAGGCTTGAGGACAGCTGGAACAGGTTCTAGCAGAGGAGCAACACACCAGGAGGTGCTACGCTGGCAGGCAGACACATAGTGATGATTTTAGCTCCAATTCGTGGGTTGCCATGGTTAGTGCAATCTCCTGCCCAAAACAACCAGCTCAGTGGCATGCAGGCACTTTGTGTTCGAGCCAGGATTTTAAGCGAGGGCTGCAGGGTGCTGAGCTCCTGCCCTGACTTCAGCTTCTCCTTCGCCACCAGTGCAGAGCTCTCTCCTGGCTTCGTCCCTATCTTTGATTCTCTGCAGATTTTTGCTTCGCCACAGATATTACTCACCTGCCCAGCCTTTGTTTTCCCCTTCTATTGCTAGCACACTCAAAATATCCGCTTGATAAAGCACTTCCCCTCCGATTCCACCTCCTCCAACTGTTATTCACTACATGCTGCCTTTCCAAGGGTATCCAATTTAACTGAGGTGCCTCCTGGGATTAATCGTGGGAGATAAGCAGGGCAGCCTTGCAAGGCATCATCTCCTTTGCAACTCTGACTGTCCTCCTGTTATTCATTCTGGTTTTTTGCATTTTGGCTTATTATTATTTTTGCATTTGTTGTGAGTGCCAAAGCTCTGTTGAGAAAGGCTTAATGCTTGTTTAAGTAGATAAACTAAAGGAGGTTTCTGTGATAATATTCAGGTATCGATTGTTTTAACGGTCCGCTTGGCAGCTGAGACAGACCAGGAGTGACCTCCGTGGTAACCTAGGTAGGCTGAGCCCAAGGCAGAGTCTACAGCCAGCTGGAGACAAAGGTCGGGCTCAGTCCCTCCCCTGCTCATACTGAGCCGTGTCTGCTCCTATGCCGAATGGGTCCATTTTACCACGCACACCACAACAGCCACAGCAACAAGTTTGTGAAGAAGTTTGAGGGTAAAGTGTGTTGGCATAAACTATTCTCTGAATACCGAGATTAGTCAAATGAATAAAAAAAGTGATAAACATTATAAAAGTCATTATAGGGAAATCATTTGATGGGCTCAGGAAAAATTCACTTGCAATACCAGAGATATTTCTTGTCCATGTATAAGATGAGTAAATAACCTGGAGAAGAAAGCAAGCAAGGTTTTTTAAACAATTTTATGAAAATATCACAGTAAATATTCCACTTTGTACAAAGGGATACCACTGATTTATACATAGACATCAGTCTCTCACTCTTTGGAAAGGTACATTTGGGATTGATTTAGATAAAACTCTTCTGTTTAATTAAAAAGAAATCAAGGAGGCTACTGGACACAGAGGTACTCTTCCCCCAATGTTTTTAAACACAAAGGATTTGCACTAGTAAGGAAATTGCCATGCAAAGCGCTCAGTCTACATTTTCTGATCTGGGGGAAGGAAGGATTACATTCCCACGGGGAGCTGCGTGCATCAGAGCACCAGCAAGCTGGGCTGTTCGTACTCAGCAGCAGACCGCTATGGTCTTTATTTTTTTTCTGAAGAGGGTGCTTGTGCTGAGGGAACAATTACAGGGTTAGCAGGTCTCTAGATAATGATCCTGAAGGAAGCTTTTAGCAGAATAGATTTCCCGTTATTGTAACGCACCTATTCCATGATTATAATTGTTGCGGATAGATCCAGTGCTTTCCATTATGCATTGCTCAGATTGCTTTGATAAACAAAGTGATTGCTCATGTTGATTGTAAAGTGAGAAGGAAACTCACACCCTAATCCAATTTAAAATATAGCCAGGAGGTGGATGTTGATTAGTGTGACTATAGCCACCATCATCACATCAGCGTAAGCCCAGTCACTGGGTTCCAGAACAGGCAGCTTTGTACCTGCAGCGCTGGGGGAAAGGAGCGGAGCCTCAGGGCTATTGATTTTCCTTAATCCCCCTTCCTTACCCCTTAGAAACATGCTCCTCGATGTGTTCAGGTATTCTGCTTATTTCAACTACCCAGAGGTGGGATGGGAACAATACATTTGGGTTAAAATGTGATCACAGAGCAGGAGTCACGGTTTGTGAAAGAAGGCTGTCATTTTAATGGTTAGCCTTGCTTTGAAAAAAAATCTGAGAACTGAGGGACGGAGGAAAAGCAAAGCAGGAGCACTGGAAGAGAAATAGGGAGTTGAGAGGGAAAGAGAGGAAAGGAGACACGCGAAAGACAAGGGAAGGTATTACCGGGGAGCAGCATGAACATTAATGGGAAGTGATAATCCTAAGCCCCCAGAGAACCAGGATTCCTGTTCTCAGACCAAACCTGTCAAAAATAAAAAGGCTCTACTCCCAGTTCAGTTGCTTTCATTAAGACAAAGAAGCAGGTGGTCTCAGTTTGTTTCAGGTCTTGTTGCAGTTTCCACATCAAAAAGCCACCTACACCAGTGGCCTTTTTGTTACCAGCATAGGCAGAGATGTCAGGAGCTGCAAAATCAGAGAGCTTCGTCTTGCGTAGGCTCTTGCCCGGCCCCCATCCCCGTAGTGCCTGTGTGGACCAATAATCCCATCTGACAGATGGGGAATGGAAGACAAGCGATACTCGAGTTCGACCAGGCAGCCCATGCGACAGCAGGGATTGAATTCCCCCCCCACAGCCCAAATCCAGCCTTCCTTTCAGCCATCCCTTCTTGGAGGGATACGTGCATTGCAGCCTCTCTGCTCTCTTCTGAAGAAAACAGGGCCGGTCCTTCTCACAGAGCAGCAAGGCACCAGGAAAAGACTCTTGTTTGCTGCCTTTCTAATGGAGTTTTACTTGGGGGCGGGGGGCAGTTGTTTTCATGTGCTGGACTACTGCAAACCTTACGAACTTCAGATTAAGGGGGAACTGCCTTTGTTTTCCTTAAGAAATAGGTTTTAAAAACAGTGTAGATAAGATCCCACAAGACCTACTGGCTTGACTGCAGGCCAGATTCAACTCTCAGCTGGTATAAATGGAGAGTAACCCAACTGCTGTCCATAATGTCGCTGCAAACTCCCTCTTAGGCAGCAGAGAACAAAATCCGCTCCTCTGTTTGTGCCTCAGAGAAAAGCCAGAAGGAGCATGCTTCTGAGAACATGTAATTTCCCCTGAAATCTCATGGCCAGCTACTCCAGATTTGAGCTAGACATGTCTGAAAACGATGTTTCTATAAGAGGCTTGGACTAACAAACCAGCGATAAGATTACGTGCTTTTTTTTGCAGGGAAGTGTTAGCTTGCCTTGGTAGTGCTCTGAGCCAGGCAGAAATAATACAGCCAGGCTAGGGCGGTGTTGGACCTGCACTAGCTACAGCCCCTCATAGGACGGTGCTTCCGCACGGGACTTGGCTCCACGCAGCTTGCAGCTGTCCATCCTCCACCTCAGAGCTGACCCTCAGAACGTGGGCTGAGCTCAGGCATGTGAGGATGGGAAAGCCCACGGAGATACATTCCTGGGCAAAAGGGCAGGAAAGAAAAGCAGAGGAAGCTCGGAAACTTTTTCTGCACCCCAGAGAATAAGACATGTGCAGCAGACTCTGCCTTCTCCCTTTCAGGTTGTTACCAACACCAAAGCATGGCTTCAGCAGAGGACATGGACCAAATGAGCGCAGACCAGAAGACTGACACCTTCGGCTAGCTTCGCATGGGTCAGGACACAGCCACAGAGCAAGGCAGTAGAGACTCGGGGTTTCATTCCTCCCCACAGGATTATCCTGATCTGAGACACCACAGAAAAAACTGTGCTGGGGCTTAACAAGGTCCCACTGAGCCAGACCAGAGAGGTTCAGTGAGCCATGGGGTAGGACTCCTCGACACATAAGGCCAGTTTGTGGCATGCCTCCCTATTCTTAGGGCTGGCAGCTTCAGTGCTGAAGCAGATACCCAGTGCTGTTATTTTGCTGGTAGATTACCGCAGGCATGAGTGGTACTTGACTAACAACATGAAGCAAGTCTTGGTCCCGAGACATTTGTAGTCCAAGACTTTGATGGCAGCAGGGAAGAAATGGGCAGATTCCTGGTGTAAACAGATTTTGCAGCAAGGTACAAGCTGGAAAAGAGCAAGGGAAGCTAACAGGCCAAGCGAGATACTTCAGCACTTGGGGGGATCTCTCTGGTATTATCGTTCTCTGTTCAGATAATCCTCTTTTCCCCTGTTTAGCCCATCCTGAAAGATCATTTCAGCCCTTCTGGCTGTGGACCTGCACCCTCTCTTCTTGAGCAGCAGCAGCTAGCGAGGCTTGGCTCCATTCACCTCTTGCATGTCATCTCCTTGTGCGGCTGCGGATGCTGATGCTCAGAAGAGGAAGAGAGAGGAGGACTAGGAGTACAACAGTAACTATCAGATTTGCTTCTTGTCTCTAGTTATGGCGTTAGGCGTCATGGCTGGTTTGAGGATTTACACCAAGAAAAGCAATGGTCTGGAGGGAAGAAAGTATAGAAGCAGGATTAGACCGCAAAGTCCATCAGAATGGTATATGAGCTATATACATGTACAGACACAAGCACATGCATGTATATATAATCTAAAAATTCCAAGCAGTCAAAACTTACTAATAAAAGACTACTGAAAATTAGTGGGAGGGCATTTCTGAAAGCAGGGAGACAAACATAGGAAATGCTTAGTTATCAGCACACACAGACTCTTTGCAGCACAGTTCTTCGCAAATCCCAAAAATAAACCTGTACCTGGAATGGGGGTAAATGGAAGTATTGACTGTTCTCTTATATTCTCTTTGTCAGCTTCATTTCCCAAAGTGCCCTATATATAAAAGACAAAGGACTTGACCCCAACATTGGCTCAGTAAGAGAAAGACCCTGTCTGTTAGCTGGCTTTGGAAATTCTCTCTTTTGTTAGGAACTGAAGAGGCAGAGAAAAGCTCTCTGTCAGAATGGTTTGGATACACTTAATTTGACTGCCAGTCCCTTTTTAACATGTTTTTTGCTTTGGTTGGTCTGTCACATAATGTACATTATAACATAAAATGAACCCTAGCCAGGCCACAGTTGCTTATTTACCAAAGAGGCACAGTCCTGGTTACCACCTGAAATGTCAAGCTTCCAGGTATTTCTCTGCAAGCCATTTGGGTAAAGTAGCCAGCCTGACCTACGAGCTGTCTGTGCAGAGCTGAAAGCCACAGCACCGTACCACATCCCTCGGAGAGCCAAGGAGCCCCAGCGGCAGCTCACAGGCAAAGGATAACCACCTTATCCATGCGTGCATCCTTGCAGCTTGCAGGACAGAGCAGGGTTGGGCATGCCATTAGATCCAGGGACAACCTCTTGATGTTTGCAGCAACCTTCCTTCACACAACCAGCAATGCCCCCCCTGCACGGGGACCACCCTGCTGCTAGGGCCTGGGAGCGGAGCTGTGCTTGGGGAGCCAGCGAAATGCAAGGGCTCGTGACCTGCGAGTCAGCTTTCCCGGTCTAAGGTTGATCAGGGGAGCCAGCCTGCACTGATGGCTCACTTTTGGGCTGCTCAGAAACCACCACTGCTATGCAAAAGCCTTCTCCGGTTTCTAAATCCCAGCAGTTATTAAAGCTTCCCTACCTGGCCGTTGTTGCTAGGCAAGAGGTACCCTGCACATGCTCCATCACTGAGGTCAATTAAATGCTATCCTCAAGCAAGCTGCTTTGAACTGCAACCTGTGTGAAAACAAAGAGACAAGATCCTTGTTCTCTTCATTAAAGAATGATTTGAGATGTTGATAGAGACCAGCCTTAGTCACAGCTTTTAATTTCCTCCAAGCAAGACAGAGGTTAGGACAACAATTTTTAGGACTAAGCAAAGACACTGAATTTTTAAAGAGAAAGAAAATGCATCCAACATAATGTACATCATTTGAAATAGCAGCGCAGAAAGGTCTGCCCACCCCCTCCTCCTTTGCATCACTTTTTTCATCTGAAATGAGTGTCAGTGCTGAATGACACCGTATCTCATGTGCATGTAAATGGTAGGGTCCCTAGTTGTGCCAACAGAATGAGGCACACATTTCTGTTAAGATTTGGGATGTACTGCAAGAGAAGGAGAAAGATAGGAAGGTTGCTATGGCTTGAGAGAATGAAGCAGACAAAGCAAAAAATGGAAGGAAAAGATCATGAGTGGGCTTAAAGGTAAGGATGTTTTCTCACTGATAATAAATGTGCCAAGAAGGCTGGATTCATTTAAAAAGGTCATTGGAAAAAAGATGAAAAATGTTTTGATAATTAAAATCCAAACTTTTGTGCATGTTATTTCATCCTGGTTTCTGTCAGCTCAGCCGACCAGCTTCTGGGCAAGCAGGACCGCAGCTTGTAAAGGAGCCTGTCTCAGAGCCAGGACCCCCTGGACCCCCATCGCACACAGCTCTGCACAGTTCCATCAGACAGACACAGCCAGTGAGGGAGCCTTGGACTGGCCAAACAGTTCAATAGCCTGGGGAACTGCTTGCCCTAGGATTGGGGAAAGACCCAGGGCTCAGCTAAGAAAGCTGGAAGTGGGATTGTGGTTGAGGTTTCCCTCATTTCAAAGCCCCTGCATTTCCTTTCAGCCCAGCAGGCAGAATTTTGTTTTAAAGAAATACCATGTAATGCTAAATTATTTTTTTAAATTTCTTTTTTTGTTGTTTTTGAGAAATTCCAAATCCAGAATGTTAATGTAACAAAGTTTCATGCCTCATTCAATCCTAGTGGGTACCTAAATTAATTTTTGTAGCAAATAATTTTTTTGTCATCGAGAGACAGTTTAGAAGCCAGAATGCTTATTCAAGTTTCATGTTGAATTTATTGAATAATTTGGGCAGAAACAAATATTTAGAAAATGTCAGATCCCTTTCCTTTGAGTTTTTGGTGTTTCATTCTGCTGCAGCATTGTAAAGCTAAAGAAAGCAGAGGAAAACGCTTGCTGGTGTCAATTCCTTCATGAGATTAGGCAGTGGTGTGGGAAAATCCACATCTTACCGCTCAGTGAATTGGAAACTAGAACCCACCTGCCCTTAATCCACTGAGCCTGTCACCACCAGGTTACAGAGTTGCTGGCTTGGTGCAATTTCAAATATTTTAGTGTATTTTCAAAGAAATGTATTTTGGAGCTACAGCATTCACCTCAGAGATGAGGAAGGCCAACTTTGTCCTCCCACATCGAGGGTGTATCCCCCAAATGCTAGGCTTCTCTGGGAAGGGGCAAGAAATATCATAACTATGTCAGTCTTCAGTATCCAGAACAAACAGTGTGACGCTGTACCTGGATATAAATAATTTTGGAACTTTTTAAAGAAATAGGAATGTCATCTTTCCTTTTGCTCCCTCCCAGCTGTGTTCCACCTCCGCCTGCTCAGGCTGCGGCAGAAGCTGCTGAAGGCCTCTGTGAAATGCATTATAAATTTCTTCATTTAACCTGGAACACAGTTTCTCAGCCTTTTCTTTTGGTGTGAAAAATAATGCTTGATTGTGGAGTCAGTCCAAGAGGGATATCTCTTTATTGTACCGTACTATGGTGCATTATTTCATTCCCCCTCAAACCGCTTTCTACCAGGAAAAAATGAAACCCTTATCCCTCCTTTGATCTCCATGCAGGCAATAGCAGGCAATTAGCTATTTGTTGTAGGATGGTAGCACCCTGAACGCATATCTCAGCTGGTGAACCATTTGTCTTTGGAAATCTACGGTCTACACCTTCTGGGTGTAGTTGACACCCCAGCCTAATACACTGGAGTAACAGGGGCTGCCTGCAGTCATATCGGCAAGTATCAAATCTGCATATCAAAATGCAAAAAATTTGGCTCTGTGGACTTGGTTCTGACCCCAAAAAAAGCACAGACATTTTTTCCCCAGTCCTCCTCCCCTCTGAAGGACCTTTCCCAGCTTGCTGCAGCTGTCATGTAGAGGAGAAGGCATTCACGAATTCTCTCAGCCAGGCCCAGTGCCTGGAGGACCACAGCAGTGGTGCCATGGGGTCCTTCTTACCGACTTCCTTTGTCAGCAGCACTTTTCCAGGGTCTTTCCTCAGTGCTGTGGACACCCCTACAGGTGACCTGCCATAAGGCTGCTGGAAAAGCCTTTTGTAGAAGCCAGTGTCATTTTAGAGCCAGAGTCAAGACATGGTTTGCTCCCATTTCTGGGGCTGCAATCCTGCCCTAGCAGGAGAAGTGACAAACGTTGCCCATGAGAGGAGACTGTAGCACATAAAAAAATCATTGAGTATGAAAACAATTGTTAATTATGTAAGCTAAAAAAAAAAACCCCAGTGCACAGAGAAAATCACAGGCAACTGCTGAATTTTCCTGCTACCGCATCTCACTCTCTTTTACTGCTAGAGCTTACCGTAAGAAGAGTTAAACAACTCACATATGTCGAGATTTGCCAGGGTTTTCTTTTTTTCTGCTGTGCCAGAGGGGCAGGTGGCAAAGGAACCTGACAGTGGTTTTATCCCGCTTTAACATGAAGTGGAACAACGGCATTCTGGCAAGGATGCTAAATGGGGGAGTCAAGTCATCACAGCACGTGATTTCTCACTCAGCTTCCTCATGCTTCCCTTTTTTTCCCCTCTGGACAAACCACTTAACCGCAGTCATCTTTAGTTGCCTTATTTTTTTGTTAGAGACAGAAATATCTGCATGTTTCCATGCCTACTCATATTTACAGAGTTTGTTCTGAAATCCTGAGCTGAAAAATGAAAGGAAAGGCTTGCTGATAACACGGCAGCAAAGCAGTACACATCCTGCATCCCTTATTTTGCTGAGTCTTATCTCCCAGGAGAACAGTTATTCAGAAAGGGAGGTCAATAAAACCCTAAAGACAAGCTAACTGAATAGTTTGGTTTTCTTCTAGTCTTTAATGATGTTCAATGATATGAAATTGTTACCATGGAAACTAGTTTAACAAAGGTGTTATATGTGTTATTTCCAAGGTTCAGACAAGGCTCCTGCCTCTACCAGTTAAGTTCGTTAGAGGAGGGGATGACTTTTCAATGACTTCATGGGTCTAACAACAGCTATCTGAAAATCCACAGTCCAGTAATTAGATGTTTGCCTGACTTCACTCAGACAGGACATCCATCGTTCCCAGCTCCTTCCTTTTTAAGTAATCAGTATAAATTTAGGATACTATTAGTTGAAGACTCTTCAGGAAATGCTAGAATTGAGTATAGCATGAAACTGGACCTACCAAATCAATTACTTTCTATTGCTTTGCTGCAGGCTATTTTAGAACAGAAAAGATATGATTTGGACTTTGGAGATGGAGTTCATCACTTTTGTTAGATGCTGAGAAAACAGAACATTCTGCATCTTTAGGGGTTTGATGATGAGACTACTCTCATTGTCAAAAGACATATTTCCATGGGGCGTGCTTCTGAATTCCATCTGGAGTTTATAGCAGGCGATTTATTCCTCATAGAATATAATTCCCATTATAGTCTATTCCTATTCTATTCTTCAAGGAATTATATTGAATAGCATGAAGAGAGAGAGAGGCAGCCTTTGGCAGTCAAGATTGAGAGATTTGCTTGGGTACCCCAAAACCAGCAGTGGCTACAAGGTAGGAACAGGGACAAGATCCTCTGTTGTACCAAGGTGAGTGCGGCCCTGCAGGAAGCCTACAGAGGCAGAGGTCTGCTAAATGCAAGTTGTGTAGGCATATTATGCCCAAGGATGGGCTGGCCAGCCTGCTGAAGAGAACCCTGATGACGCAAACTTGAAAATCTAGAAAATAAGACCTGCAAGGAGAAATGGAAGGATGTGCAGTTGTTTAGCCAAAGAGAGCATGGTGGGGTGACGTAGGAAGGCTCTTTGAATACTTCAAGGGTAGCTATAAGCAGGAAGGGGCTATTTGGGGGGGGGGCAGTGTGAGAAGGGCAAGGAGTGATAGGCTTAAATTACAGACGGTGAAATTTCGATTTGGCTTTAAGGATGGGATTCATCTAAGCAAATGTAGACATCTACCACGTAAATACCCCATCTAGGCTTCACCCACAACAGTGGAAAGAGCGAGCACAGATTATCTCACCCTAAAGTAGACATCTAAAATAGCGCTTTCACAACACCTCATGCTTTTTATCCACAGCAGTGCAAAGTGTTTCTTGCACCCAGTGCTTCCAAACTGGTTCCTGCTCTCACAGCCCTAAACGTTAAAGTTTGTGAACATGCCATGTATACAGGAGTGGGAGCCTGGGGCTGCTAACCCTGCCTATTCTGGTTTGCTAAGATAAAGAGCAGACCCCAGAGCAGGCTGGACTGCTACATCTAGTCAGCGCTGTGACCGCAAGCCCATATTTAGCAGTTGTAGCACATCGCTGTGAGTGCTAACGGCCATGTTAGAAAGACTGCTTGTTTATGCAGGATATAAATGTCCCTGTTTCCTGCTGTCGTGTGCTGGGAATTGGCTCTGGGTCGTGCCTCCTATGAGTCCTTTCAGGAGGACAAGGGGAAGAAAGGAAGAGGGAATGTCACCTTGGAAAAGGACAGGTTTTCTCTTGCAGTCCAAGCTGATGGCACGGCATAGATGTCTTTGCAGCCTCATGGTTTTGGAGATGTGGAGAATTAGTGTGTGATGACCAGGTTTTATATAATCGAAGCGAAATTATAGCTTACATTGTCAGAGGGTAATAAATTAAATGAATGCACTGCTCAAAATAATACCTTCCCTTCACCATATTGAGTTCTGTGCCAGAGACGCTCATTTTCCTTTTTATGTAATTCTTTATTCCAATATTACCCATGTAAAAGGCCAGCAGCAAAACTGTCTTCCTCGCAGTGAGCTCACACACACACACACACACACACACACAAACACAAACACACACACATCTGCTCCTTGCTTCTTTTTCTTTGATAGCGCCTGTAACAAAAATGCAGGGATGCTTGTAAGGGCTACTGGTAAACAGTAATAAGGGTGCACATTGGTACATTATTATTGTCCTTAAAGTAAAAAGCAAATTGCAACAGCTGTATCATGAGGAAAGGAAAAAATCTCTCCAGACAGAGCAAATGGAAATGACTGTGCTCTGCCCATGCCTGTTCTAAACCACAGAACTCAAAAGGGCTAAAGGTTGGTTTTAATGATCTCTTGATGAAGTGTAATGAAGGACACTTTTACTGCCCAGAAAGTGCAATCCCACAGCACATTTTACTCACAGAAACAATATGAATGTTAAGCCACGGATAAGCCGCCCTGCCTTTGAGACTCTGGCAAACTTTTGTATATTTTATCAGATAAAATAAATAAATACCAACCAAAGGAACAAAGAAACAAGAAGGGTCAGTGCACAGAAATCGGTTACTGGTTCTTGTAAAACATGGAGAACATGTTACACCACCAGCACAGGCATTAAATCAATACATGAGAAGATGAGATGTTATCAGGAGGCAAGCAGCTATAGATATCTTCTAGTTTAATTGCATTGCTGCACCTCTGTAAGCTATTAGAGGTGAGTAAATATGCCAGTGTGAAGGCTTAATGATGACTTACTCTAGTGATTCTGTAACACCTTCAGAATGCCACCCGTCTGAGACATGTAGGTAAATATTAACCCTGCTCTACAGCTGACTTATAAATAACCTATCAGCTGGCTGGTTATGCAGGCGGGCTGCAGAGACTAATTTATAGCTCAGCCGTGGGGAGTCGCTTGGTTTGACTGCACCTCGGAGTAATTTCATACTGTCAGTAGTCCTTCTTCAGCCCGCGGATGGAGATTTCCTTGTTGGGCAGCTCCTGCGGCGGTGGGAGGATAACGGATAGCTGGTTGCAGCATCCTCTGGATTTCATGGCCAGCTCCAGGCTGCTCAGGTCCAGTCTTCCAGGCCAGTTTGTCCCCCAGCTTCTTAGCAATTGCTAGGGACAGCCAGAGGCACTTTTTTTTACCTTTGGAAGAGCTTTCTCTAATTTGCCAGAGAAAAAAAGGTCCTGACCTCATCTTCCTTAGTGTAAATCAGGGGGGTTGCAGCATTAGGGCCAGAGTGGTTACAAGGGAATCAATTCCTTATTATTTATTGATCACACAGAGGATCTGATTCTTGCTGTGTTACAAAGAGTCAACCAGAGAAGAAAGGACATTTCATTACAGAAATAAGTGTTCGGTGTGAATTGTTCTAGAGGCTAAGGGACTGCATAACAAATGATTGATGGCCACTTTTAACATCTTCCCTGGTAGGCTAACAGCACTCTAACACACTTACAACATCTATAATTTCCTAATTCACTATAAACAGTTGAAGAGCAGGTCTTTAAACTTTCTGGACACCAGCTTACTGGCATAACTCTTCTTGCTGTCTTGGAAATGGCAAGCCGCTGGTGATCATGGATAGGTAGGCAAGGGCTGCACGGTGGATGGCAAGCCCGGCTGTGCGGAACAGAAAGCAGTCGACAGAGTATGGCAGGACACAGCTCTGCTCCCAGTGGGGGGAAGAGCCGGCACCGGCATTTGGTTTGCAGGCTAAAGCACACACATACTGAGGTAATAAAACTGATTTGGGTAAGTCTGTTTAGCCTGGATGTACTGAGATGTTAAAGGCGCTTTATGCCACTGTGCATTAATGGCATGGCTGGCGAATGTGCATTTTCATTCCCTTTCTGCTATTTAACTTGCCAGTGAGTCACTTTTGCTCACTGCACAGGCCACTATTTGATAGCATTATTAGACAGTGTGATTACATCATAAATCACACTGCTGTTAAAGCGAATCCCCAACTCTGCAGAACAAACATAGATGCGCCCTGTGAATACCTGTATGTATGTCTGTGATTCTCTGTCTTCCCTGAGGGTGACGGTTATGTTCAGTCCCATTCTTCTCTGACGTACTTCAGAGAAATCACTCATTTCAGTTGCAGTGGCTACCTAAACTTTTTGTTTGCTCCTTTTAACTCTGTGAATTACTTACGTCCAAAATGAATCATGAGTCATGATGAGGTGGAGAAGAGAAAAGCTATCTGCACTAAAGGAACAAGTCCTTCCATCTTCCAAGTCTCCCATCTGAAAAACTTGAGTCCCAAGAGTCAGGTCAGGGGCACAGTATGGCCAGGGAGCCAGCAGTGAAGGATGGAGTCAGAGATCAAGCAAGATCAGTGGTCAGGAACAGAGAAGCAGCTTAAAGCTAAGGGGTTCGGAGGCAGAAGCTGCACACAGAACCAAAAAGCGGGAGACTGAACCAAAAAGCAGGAGCAAGAATCTGGAGCATAACAGCAGCCCAGAGTCAGGCCAAGCAAAGTCAGGGCATCCCAGCAGCCCCCCAAGGACAGTCTAGGGGCTGGTGACCAGCTGCACCTCGACTGCCTGGGACCCACAGTTTGGGCTCAGAAAGCCCACGACATTTTGGGTGGTCAAAAGTCTTTGGAGCAAGAGGAGCAATGAGCCCATCAGAGACCTCCAGCAAAGCACTGCAGCAATGGCACCACACCTCTTATGTTGCACCGTTGTAAGGTGGAAGGGTGCAGTAGAGCTGAAAACTCACTGGGGTTCCTGTGAGCAAGCACGATGATGCCATGTGCTGGGCATGCTGCTGGGCCACAGCCCTAGGTGTTGACTTGTGCCTGAAGCACATCAGAATGGGCTTGCTGAAGTTTGTACAAAGAGCTACTCATGCTAGCATTTGCAAAGTCTGTAGTAAAGTCATACACTTCCTACACCCTCTCATGGTCATGGTCAATTCTGTGTGAATCACATTTCCATTCAGATACTGTAGTTCATTACAGAGGCCCAGTTTTCATTAATACTGCCTTCAATTATTATTCAAACACATGCTTTTACTATCTGTCTCATACATTTTTACATTAATTTTCGCATTTCTTATTATGCAGAAGGTAATCTGATTCCAACTTTGACCTTTAATACAAGGCACACCTTGTTTTTTAAATGCCATTTTCCACATAATGTACACATAAGCATAACCTTATTAGACACAATTTCTGGTTATTAATGACACGAAGCACACATATCCGTGCACAGAGACTATAACCAAACACACTGCTGAATTAAAATACCGGTCATGTTAGCGCTAATCACTCAGACCTTTGGGCACAAGCAACGCTCACGTAACAGTGTTAGTCAGGAATGGATTGCTCTGTGAGAATAACAGTGGCAGTTGGTTTATCTTGCCTTCATCTTCCAACAGGAGCTCGGAGAAAAGAAACTTCAGGATATGCAATTAAATACATGACAAGAATATAGTCTTATTCAAAACCATCGTGCACGGATTATTCTGATATGTGGGTCGGTGAAAACGGGAAACTGTCGAAGTTGTGGTGGGGTCTAGAAGCCAAACCGCCAAGGAGGAAAAATAACTTGGGGAAGGAAGTGTGAAACCTTGAAAATGCAAGAAGCCTGGAGTACTGGAACAGGCAATGTCAACACCAATGCCCTTCAGCCATGACATTTGGATTCCATTTGCACAGCACCTTAAGGCGCAAACAACCACAGAAAATCTTAATCGAAATGCTTTTTAAAAATTCTGGCTGCCATGAGTAGCTAACAAACTGAAGACTTTGTTTTAGTGATTAATATTTGTTAAACACCTGAGGCGCTCCCTGGGCAGCTACCTTTGAGAGCAGAGAAGAGCAAAAGTCAAGAAAGCATGACCAAGCACATGGAAACTGGAGTGAGTCGGAGCACCTCTAAGTGCTTCTTTAGACCAGCCTAGACACAGGGTGATTTTGCCGCTTTTTCTGTGGCAGCGCTCCCACTGACAGCCACGCTGGCACAACGTGGTAACTCTCACCAAGCGGCCACAAGAGGAAAGCAGCTTCTCAGATTTGCCCCAGCTATTTACTCCATGGACACGTGCCCACAGAGGGTTCTGCCTCCGAAGTGGTGCAGAGGTTACCTTGCAGCGGTGATCATGACCGCTGCCCTCAGCCCTTGGCCTGCCCTCTCTCAGAGGTTTCACCTTCCTGCCCACCCGGGAGAAGACTCAGCTCTTTTGGCTTAGTGGGGTTAACTGGCACATGCTGCAGCGCTGCTGGGGGAGTCAATACACAGTAGTTAGGGAAAGCTGCGCTGCTGTGTGGTACTTTCCATCAGTAATGCTCTTTGTGTCATCAACTCTTGCAGTATATAGGTATTTCCTATACTTTCTCTGAAATAACTCAGACCCCTACATTTCAGTTCTCTGAAGTAACTCAAAATCTGACAGTAATGTAGAAACTTACGCTCCTCAACACATTTATTTATTAAATTCTTCGAATTCTAACAACTGCCAAAGCTCAAATTAAAAACAGAGGAGCTGATACATCCTCCTTTCCTTATGCTTTATCCAGACTGACTGCTCAGTGCTTTGAACTGGTAAATAAAGATCAATTTCTTAAAATCGTTGCAGTGAACACTGATTTCATTCTTTTCTGAAGTTGCGCTCCACACTTGACAGCAGGCAGCGTAGGGAAACCTCCAGCACCCCTGTTCCTGTGCTAACTCCAAGCCTAGAAGGATTAGCATTGCTTGTACCAAGTTTTTGCTGAATTGCTCACATACTACATTGCTTCCTAAATAACCACAACTATAAACATGCTGAGCAAAACCAGACAGCACAGCAGCTGTAGCAAATGAAGGCAAGAAAATGAAGATGGTCAAAGGGAAAGAACATTCTGGACCTTTTAAATTCTAATATTCAAGACAGGCTTATAGGTAGATGAAGTATGCTTTTATCATTGAGGAACTCAGAGTAGTAGTTTGAAAATATTTTTTGTGCATTGTCATGAGTAATTGGTTTTACTGTGAATGTGGGCTTGGAAGATACCAGCAAGTAGCTAAGAGTAACTATTATTTGCCAAGTAATAGCAGACAACACATGCTTGGGAACTTGCTGTGAATGCTTCCTGTTGCTACAGTCAACCTGTAGCCCTCAACACTGAGGATTCTGATATTTTAAATATATTACAGAAATGTATTAACTCTTTGATGTTTTCCAGCTTACGGGCTCGCTGAATATCATTGTTAGAAGGATTTAACTGGGATTTTAAGCAGGTTTTTTGTCAGAAATACCATTAACATTACTCATCATCGTAGGTTTCTCACTATATTTTTATATGTAACAGAAGAAAGATAGCAATAGAAACAACCTGGTAGCCATGATGATACTAAAGATAGTGCAGTTATCAGCTGAATCACACGTAATTTGATGAAATTAACTGGGAAATTTTCAAAAGGTGATCCTATTCCTGTCACTATGGTAAAAGACCTTCCAATCACACAGTTACACTGGGGCTGTTCTCATGGCAATCAGCAGAAGTTACATGCACAGAAAATGGTTCTTGGGGTTTTTTTTTGAAGAACTGGATCATTCAGCATCTGTGCTTCAGGGGGGTTGTTTTTCTTACATGGGTAAAGCCACTGATTTCTGCTTCACTGTGCTCTGCACATGTAGGAAAACAGATTAGCCAATGTTGTTTTCTTTCTGTACTTTGTGTGTGGGAGGAAGTAAATCTCTCTGACCTATTCCACCCACGACACTTCAGTTAGCACTGGGCAGCACCATTATCAATCTCACTGTCTGAATTCAGGGACGTCAAAATTGTCACAGGCACGAAACCTTCCAGGTGTAGGAAGAAAATAAGAGTTGTCTTCTTCTGTCTTAACCCAGCATGGGCTGGTGTCTCTAATGTTATGATGGCAATCTCGTGGGAAAAGGACATGAGTCTCTGTTTCAGAACTGGAGATAAGTAAGTGACGTTTTGGAGAATGAGATGTGTCATGGGCAATCCACTCTCACATCAGGGTAGCTAGAGCAAAGCCTATGGAATTATATTTTATATGTAGGGCAAGGGAGCATTCCTAGACAAACTCTCAAAAAAATAATAAAGCAAACCAAAAAGGCCTGCAAAACTCTGAGTATATGTTAAAGACATCAGTACATGGCTCATACAGTGCAGAGACTCCTGAATAGCTCCGTTAAAGATCTTTTTTTCTCAAAATGGGCTAAAGCCTCATTCATTTCCTAAATTGTGCGTGTGGTTGTCCTTAGCTGCCCCACATGGACCCATCAGGAAGTCATAGCTATGGAGCACACCATGGGTATGGACTGCAGTCAACTGAGGGCGAGAAGAACGAGAGGTCTGCTGGTGGTGGTCCTCTCCAGAAATTGGTACCAGTACAGCTGTATTAGTTTTTGTGAGGAACTGCTGCTTGCGTGGGCCTGCTGTAAATTAATTCACAGTAACATGCACCGTAATTGTGCTTCCAGGACAGAGGGTAAGGTCATGTGTGGCTGGGGTAGAGCACAGAGGCATAAGACATCTGTCTTCGTGTTCCTATCCCCTAAATGATCCTACAAATAGACAGTGGGGATTGGGGTGCCATGGGAAATCCCCATCTTGGGGAAGGGATGGGGTCATGCATGTAAACATCATGCCCCAAAAGTGGGTTTCTCTGGGTTAAGCAAACGATGTGACCCTGCATCATTAAGTGCTTTACATGTCCTGGAGGAAATGAAAAAATCTCGAGAATTCATAGTAAGTATTGCCTGAAGAAAGTAGTTTCCAGTTTCCATTTGGGAGCCACTACATTGCTGGCATAATTAGGCACAGCTCACATTCCCCAGAGAAAATGTGATGAAACACACAGTGCAAGAAAAGAAATGAAATAGCCCCATGATTAAATCTCCACCAGCTACCTTCACACCAATTTTTTCATTCAGTCACCTCCTAGAAAATATTTCTTATACCTTAGGGGACTCTTTCATGTACTTTTGGGTTAATGAGAATCTCTTCCAGCAACATTCATCACTTAGTAATGATTTGTTTTTAATATATCAGCTCACAGCAGCACCTTTCAATAGGAAAAGCATTTCCAGAGTACAGCTATTGCCTGGCTAAATTGTGGACAAAATTGTGTGGAATACCTTAATTTAGCACCACAAGGTTCAAACCATGCCCTTAAGTGCAAAAAAGAGCAGAGAAGGAATAAAATCATGTTCATGTTTTGCATTTCTATTGTGCTTCACATGCTCAAAACGTCATATGGGATTTAGCTCATTAATCCTTTCACTACCAGTACGAGAAGAGTAAATATTATTTCCTCCACAGCTAGAGAGACACAGACACGTTGGTTTCAGAAGGCTTGAGCCTCACGGGCTCCAGTGTGAGCTGTACGCATTTATCATCTTTTAAAAGCAGGGCTGCAGCGAGTTGGCCTGGCCACTCAGCCATTTACTCGTAAAGCCAGAACGCTACTAGACCAGCACTTGAAAAATCTGCCAGGTCCTCTGCTCGTACAACTTTTCCGTGTGCCATCATCCAGGCAAGGGCCTTCAATTTCTGAAGAATCCAAGGTTTAATTGAAAAGTAATGTTTTTGACCCTGTAGTTGCATACCCGAGCTGAGCGTAACTTTAAATGCTGATCCATTCCTGTCCTGGTTTCAGCTGGGATAGAGTTAATTGTCTTCCTAGTAGCTGGTACAGTGCTATGTTTTTGAGTTCGGTATGAGAAGAATGTTGATAACGCACTGATGTTTTCAGTTGTTGCTAAGTAATGTTTAGTCTAAAGTCAAGGCTTTTCAGCCTCTGATGCCCAGCCAGCAAGAAAGCTGCAGGGGCACAAGAAGCTGGGAGGGAACACAGTCAGGGCAGCTGACCCAAAGTGACCAACGGAGTATTCCATACCATGTGATGTTTTAGGAACTGAGACGGGCGCGTCGCGGCTCGGGGTCTTCGGGGTGCGTCGGTCGGCGGGTGGTGAGCAATTGCGTTGTGCATCACTTGTATATTCCAACCCTTTTATTATTACTGTTATCATTTCATTAGTGTTATCATTATCATTATTATTTTCTTCTTTTCTGTTCTATTAAACTGTTCTTATCTCAACCCACGAGTTTTAGTTCTTTTCCCGATTTTCTCCCCCATCCCACTGGGTGCGGGGGGTAAGTGGGTGAGCGGCTGCGTGGTGCTTAGCTGCTGGCTGGGGTTAAACCACGAGAATTCCTAAGTGAGATCACTGCTTCTCTGGCTCTGCAGAGCTTCCCCAAGGTGGGAGACATCTACCTTTGTTTAAAGCAGAAGGCAGGGTGAGACGCAGCCTGACATTTCAATTGAGAATACGTGGGAAAGGTGGCATGTGAGGGCTCCCACAATTAATGAGATAGGGTTTTGGGCAGGTGCGTGAGTGAAGGGTTATTCAGAGGCAGGACTTTGAGGAATTAAGGAGGAAGGACACTCTTCAAATGGGTCCACTTCTCATTTACCAGAAGAAGACACAATAACTTAGGACCCTGCTCAGTGTCTGGGGTAAAAGTGTGGAAGAAGTCCTGTGACCACAGGACTGGTGGGAGAGATGACTTTGCACTTGGCTTTTGCCCTCAACACAAGGTTTCCTGTTCATCTTTGTCTTGTACGTGTCACATACCAAAGGCATGAGAGGTGCCGTCTGAATGGGTGGCAAGCACAGTGGAAAAGCAAAAGAAACTGATAGCACAGTTTCCTGGAGTACTTTTTTATAGCTTGATGATAAAGGACATACTTGTGGGAAAGACAGGTGAGAAATCTGAAGACAGGAAATGTCAAAATAAAAACATGCTATGGAAAGAGAGAAGGGAAGAGGGAGATAATAAGAAAGAAAGAACAAATCTTAATGATTAATTTTTAATGACAGAACACAAAAGCAGTGAAGCTTTGGAGACAATGAAGATAGGGACAAAAAAGGAAAATTATTTAGGTAGTCTTTAAAATATATGAGTGAGAAAGTATTGGCAATATAGATCAGAATGCTATAAACAGCATACCAGCAGGTAGTCTTGTCAACAGCAGTGGCCCAGCCTGGGAAATACAGTCACTCCAGCATTACTTCAGTTCAGGTAAAAAGCTTTAATACAGTTACGATGAACATTCTTGTGCTGGACAATGAGAAACACGTATTTGACATGGATCAAAGCACGGTATGATTGAAGAACCATATCCAATCCATAAAAACAACTTTTAGCATGTTGTCCTCACAACCTTAGAGAACATCTGAAGCAAAATTAGAGCAGATAGTACATGCAGGAGAGTGCCTTGCCATTTCATTGTTTGGTTTCCAGCAATATGTAGAGTGATTTCTTTTCTCTTTTTATTTGTGGTATGGTGCTTCCACTCTTAATTTTTCTTGAGCCTCCCATTTCTTCCCAGGCTCTTACTCTCTTTTGCCATTATGGGCCAAAACTGCAATCAATTATTCAAGCAAAGCACTGAAAAATTTGAATGAATATGAATTACGGAATCAAGTTCCTAATTCATCTTCTGTCAGCTTTCTTTTTTTCTCTATGATCTTAATCGCTCTCTTTTTCCCAGTTGATACTTCGCAACTTCTTTGCAGAATGTGCTGGCACATTTACTCCCTTTTATGCTTTTTCTGTGTCTTTTGTTTCCTTTATTCCTCCATGCTCTTCTTCTGTATCTCCATTTTAACCATTTCATGTTGCTTAGCAACACCCAGAATGACACCAACAAGGTAAGGTCCCTCTGCTTCTAGCAAGTCTCACCTTACCAGGAACAAAAATATAATTTAACTCTACACTCCCAGTGAATTCACTTCCTCAGAACAGCATTGATCTCGACCTCATGTCTCATTAATCAGATTTTTTACAAAAGCTAAGAACAAGTCAAACACACAGAACACACAGCGTTTCATAGGATATTTGGATCTTCCAGTTTTGCTCTGACATTGGTAACCTGTTAAGATAATAAGAAAGCTAAAGTAAGAGATAAGGTGTTATATCCTGGCTTTCCCAACATGCAGATCTGGAGACTCCAATTATCATATAAATGATCAAACTGCTACACTCAGTTATGAATCCAAATGTTATAAAAAGTTGGAAGATGTTTGGGTTGTGAGACTTAGTCTAGCCACAAATCTAATTAAACACCATCCAGACATTTCCAGTAAATATCTTTAATATCCCAGATTTTATATTAGGCTGCTTTCTCCCTTGGCATAATAGAATAGAAACAAAACAAACAGGCTACGCTACTTTTTTTTTTGTTTAAATGTACAATTGTTTTGGACAACTTATTTAACCAGAACTATTATGAGGATGGGACAAGAAATGCAGTACCTTATCTGTCACAAGCTGTTATCAATTCCAAATAACAGAATAGATTTTTTTTCCCCACAAAATCACTTTTGCAAAGTGAAACACTCAAATGCACTTTTGATCTTCATTGAAATGTTCTACTTTTGAGGGGAAAAATGGAAACCGATGTTTTTGTTTAAAAAAGATGTTTTTAAAAATAACTTACTGGTTAAAAAGTTTTGTTATGTTTTGAAATCTGGTAACACTTGTCATTTGATATTTACACATTTTCCCAGAATGATTAAAAATGTTTTTTGAAAAATCAAGTCCTTTCCCTGCAATATGTTGGAAAATCCCAACATTTATTCCATAAAATTCCTTGATAAATAAATGGCATTTTTACACCAGCTTCAGAAAGAAGTTGATTTCCAAACTAGCAAGGCCCTACACTGGACTGAGAAATCCTGGCTTTGGATTTATAAATTATGTGTATAAAAACCAGAGAGGAACAAGAATGTAATACCTACTCTTATATCTAGATATATGTATTTAAAATAGATTCTTTGATCTTCAGTGATACCAAACTTCAATTAACTATTTGATTTCACTGGGCTTTTGTTCGGCCCCTGGGATCACGTAATGTCAGCCCTGGAGATACTTTTATTCAGCAAGCGGAGGTCACGATGAATAATACTTACTCAGCCAACTAAGGCTTTTAATTAGTTTTTTTTAGGGCTTGGTTCAGTAGCCCTTACTCATATTGAGTAATATTCACTGCATAAATAGTACTACTGTTGCAGTCATATTAATCATCTAAAGTACTAGTGAACTAAGCCCTGAATAAGTAAGAACTCTCACATTTACCCAAGTATGGCAATTTTGCCCCAAATATCCACATACCTCCTGACATACAAAAATGCTTTTGATTACTGATAATCTATTGAACAGCAGTATGCTTACATAATAGATTATTATTATTATTATACTGTACTACATTTTTATATTTTTATTATGGGAATCAATGTGTCACCAAGTAACAGCAAAACTGTGTCCATGCTAAAACTACATGTTGATCTGTATACTTCTGCTTCTAGCACATCTGTAAAACATAACTAAGAAAATATGTGAGGGAGAGATATTCAATTCTGAGGTCTGAATATACAGAAAAAAAATGTACCAGTCTAACACTAGCATACAAGCCTAGTACCTTGTGACACTAAATCTCTCTCTGGAGAGAGTTCCTGGTTCCTAGAATGAAAAAAATATCTGTAACAGAGTTGAATTACGTAGAACAGAAATCAAAAAACTACCTTTGTTTCTAGGTATCCCTTGCTTTCCAACAAACACATGTACATAAATAAAGCCAGGAAACATGATCCAGCAAATTAGTGAAGGGAAACCAGTATTACTTGCTCAGTATTATTTGTTTCTCACCATCCTTTTTCTCCCTTTTGACTTTCTGTTCTACACAGTTAAGTTCTCATGTATAGATGTATGTATATATATGCATATATATGCCCTCCCTGAGTATATGAAAGATTATATATGGTGACTAATCTGCTCTCGTGCTGACCCTGCTACCAACTGGTTTTAAAAATAAATCCAAATGAATAAAAATGGCTTAGAATCTTCCCCAGTAAAGAGACAATAAAGCTCCACTGCCAGTGAAAAAGAAAATAGACACTTAGTGTCTAAAGTTGGAATCTAAAACTAGCTGGTGTGCAGATGTATCATTTCGCATTGCTCTGGGCTTGGCTCTTCTGGGTTTGATGCAGATGAAATTCCCACGGATGCAGATGAAATTCCCACGGATGCAGGCGAAAGCGGCGTGTACCTTTTGTTACTCAGAATTACCGGTTACGTAGTGTCACAGTAGCAGCCCCAGCTATGGGAGCAGGGTTATTGAACGACTGAAGAAAGCTCACGGTCTGCATAATGCATTTCCATCCTCTGTTCTTTCCAGGAGAAACCCTGCTGCCACCTCACTGAAACCCCAGGGTTCAGAGAGTTAGGTCCAGGCTAAACCCCGTATATCACGTCATCTCTGCGCCCTCCGTTGTGCCTAAAATTCCTCTTTAAGGCACAGAAACATGGGCTGTCCTCTCTCTGCGAAGGGAACATGCTTACCCCGAGGGTTACTGCGATCTAGGGAAACACTTTCCCTAACTCAGATGCGCTCTTTGCACATTGTGTCTGAGATCAGTACTCCCTGAAAATGTTGCAGGTTTTAGTATTCTGGGCAAGATTTGCCTTTTGGGTGTGTTTATTTGTTTAATGCCATCCCTGTGTTTTAAACACTTCATGTTTTAGCAGATTTTTAACAGTAGCTCCACTTACAAGCATATTTATAGAAGAACTACAAGCAAATCCCTGTCTTCCATCATGGTATTTAAGTGAAGCAGCAAAATATTCTGAGTGACACCGCCTGTTCATATGGTTTGTATTCAAGCTCATACAGGTACAAGTTAGAAGACACAAACCATTTTGTACCAGTTTTGGTGTACCACCTGGTAGGTGTCTGCAAGAACTGCAAATAATAAACCTTTAATAACTGAAGCTGCCCGTTTCAGACAGTAATGCCATTCTCTTGCTTATGTTGATGCAATTCAGAAAAAACTAGGATAAGTAAAAAAGAGATTCCAACCTTGAGTTTAAGCACCAGCACAGGCTCCCTGGATCACAGGGAGTCCTATGCATCATGCACTACGAAGCCAGCAAAACTTCCAACAAAACTTGTTAACTCTTTGCCTAAATGTACCTCATTCAAAAGAAGCAACTCTCTGCCTAAGTGCATCTTCATTTAAAAGAAGAAATTCTTTCCCAGCATGGCAACTCTTCTGAGGTTTATTCCATATGTAAAGCATTTCTCTTTCGGGAGGGTGTTAACATAAGCTTCCTGTTCTCTTGCTAGCCTTCCCTTTCAGTATGAAGAGGCTTCTCTGTTGCACAGGCATTTCAGGCAAGTAACTGCTCTCTAGTATGTCGCATGGGTGTGCACAAAAGAATTTGCACAAGACAGATAACACTATGTTTTTCACATCAAGGAAAGAAAAGCAGGGATCTGTAAACGAAGCGTACAGGGAAGGTACCCTTTGGATCAACAGGTCAAATGAACATTTCTCACAGCGACTGATCCTCAACTTTCTGGAAACACCACTACTGCAGTGTTTACTCAAGTGATGCACCCATTAAGATCAATGGGAGAAACAGTGGGTGTAGAGGTAGCCCAGTAACATGGAACATTTTAAAATCTTGATTTATTTCTGCTTGTTTGTCAATCTTTTTCTCTCTGCGGTTTTTTTTTTCCAGATAGCATACACATAGAGCATGCATTTATTTTAGTTTGTTCTCAGTTAAAAAAAATAGGAATCCTAAGAATTTAATCCTTCCAGACTTTTCATCCAGTCATTTCCACCAAACCACAGGGAAGAAAACAACATTACAAATACACCAAATTAGCCCCAAGTGAGTTCATGTGTTCCTAACAAATTAAATACATTGATGTTGACAAAGGAATGAGAATTGCAATTGCAGATCTTTCTCACTTAGCTCACATTTTGGTTTTAGAAACTTCAGCTGGACTAATCATGTCTAAGGCAGATGAAACGACTTCTAAGGCTAAACAGTTGGAAGTATACAACAAACAGTATTTCAGGCTATGCAACTGTGTGCTCGACAAAGAAAGAAGAAATCTTGCAAATCTTTCTTCTTTGCATGCTTGCACAGTGGTAGCTGTGATCTAGTTCTGGACCAGCAGCTCCTGCCTTCTCTCCACCCCACAGGCTTTCTGCGCGCAGCCCTGCAGACTGGTAGATGAAAAAGAGGTACGATATTACCATGCCTCCAACAAATACACTGCATCTGAGTTGATTTTGAGGAATGCACTTTGTGGAAGGCAAGAGACTCACCCCCATGCTGCTTTTAACACATCTCAGAGTGGGCCTCTTCTTCCCGGGACCGAAAGCACCCGACCTCAAAACAAGGAGAAACCCGTAGTCGGTGGAGCTGTGGGAAGCAAATCGCCTTGGAGGATCTCTGGCACAGACATGCTCCACATCCCACCCCACCCAGTGTTGGTGTAGGCATATAGACCTAAATCTACTGTATGGATAGGGCAAACACCATTCAGAAAGAGTTTGGGATTTCCCTTTTTCCACCAACAACCCGGGTAACATCATCTTGTGGGGAAAGAGGAGCTTTGCGGCCAGTTTGCAGACGGGGAGGCCGACCAAACCCTCCATTCCATCCAGGCGGAAACAGACCAACAAAAGGCGACGGTGGCTCCAGAAAGAAAACCTCTGTATTAAAAGCCAAGTAACGCAGAGCTACAGTAGTAAATACAGACTATCTTAACTGGGAAATACGGTGTAAAAGGTTCATTAAAGTTCAGGTTCAGCAATAACAATATATATACTGCTTCAGTTCTCGATCCTGCCAAAAAGAGACTTCCCTTTCTGTAAATAAAGAAAAAACCCACTCAAACTGTATTATATACAAAAAAGCTACTCCGACTACCACAAACGCGGTTGAATGGGAGGGTCTTTTATTTCCTGCATTGATTTGGGGGCAGTGGGGTGGAGGGGGCTTTTTTTTTTTTTTCTCTCTTCTTTTTTTACTAAAAGGTTCGTTTAAAACGGGTATTAAAGATATAAAACGAGCACACAGGAGTCGGTTGTCTCCAGCGGCGGGGCGGGCAGTGCGGCGGGACGGCTCCCCTCAGGGCTGCTCCCCTCAGGAGGGCTCCCCTAAGGAGGGCTCCCCTCAGGGCGGGCTCCCCTCAGGAGGGCTCCCCTCAGGGCGGGCTCCCCTCAGGGCGGGCTGGGCCCTGAGGCCCGCACAGCCGTCCCGCGCCCCGCGGCCGCCCGCTGCCGCCGCGCACGCTGTGACACCCTTCAAACAAGAAAATCACGACAGAGTTCGGCCCGGCGGGAGGCGGCNGGGGGGGGAAGGTCACCGAGAGAGGCTACTTGGCGGCGGCGGCGGTGCCGGCGGCGGTGCTGCGACGCTGCTCCATGCCGTTGGGCAGGAAGCCGGCGATGATGGGCACCGGCCAGATGAGGGCGGCCACGCTCCACACGATGATGACCAGTGTCATGAAACAAGCCACCAAGGTAGACTCGATGGGCTTGCGGTTCATCCGCCAGCCCGGCTCCCCCTTCAGCTCCTCCAGGCTGAAATCCAGGCAACAGAAATTCAGCGGTTCCCCTTGCAGCCAGTACTGGCCGGGCTCCGCCGCCGGCGGGTAGGATAGCGAGGAGGAGGAGGAGGAGGAGGAGGAAGAAGACGCGGCGGCGGCTTGAGGCGCGGCGCCCCGCAGGCGCCCTACCCGCCTGCCCCGCACCCAGCTGCAGCCCACGCAGAGGCGCAAGTCCTGCTGGGCTCCACCGGCCGCCAGCCCCAGGTGCTCGATGAGCAGCGGCGGCCCGACCCGGTGGAAGGCGGCGGAGAAGAAGGCCCGCCCGTGGCTGTTGGTGGAGAAGAGCAGGAGGTCGCACTGGATGCCCAGCGGGCGGCTCCAGCGGACCAGCAGCGAGCTCAGCATCTGCCGCTGCACGCTGATATTGCAGTGCGGGTCCTCGGCGGGCTGCGGCTGGGGACGTTGCTGCTGTTGCTGCTGCTGCTGCCCGGAGGAGGTGGGAGTGGAAGGGAAAGGCTCTTGGCTAGGGGCAGCCGGCGTGCCCGGGCTGGCGGTGCTGCCTTCCTCCTTGCTTGCTGCCCCGTCGAGGTCCATCTCGAGGCTGGCCAAGGAGCGGGAGGAAGAGTTGACAGGGGGCAAGAAGAGCTCTTGGTCCTGCTCCTCCTGCCCGCTCGCAGCCGCCGAGGGGCTCCAGCCCTGGCAGGGCGGCAGGCAGGCGGCCAGCAGTGCCGGGAGGAGCAGCGGCAGCATGGCATTAACTTAGAGCCGGAGAGGAGGGAGAGGAGGCGGAGGAACGGGAGGCTGCATGGCGCTGCCGGCTGCCATCTGGGAAGGGAGGCACGCCGCTCT
>VYZV01000968.1:15267-69006 GCA_013401275.1 Pandion haliaetus | reverse complement strand
CGCTCCTCCGCCGCACCGAGGGGGCTGCCGCGGCGGTGGCCTCTCTCCCTCCTCCGGGGGGAAAGGGGCTGGTCTGCGGGCAGCGCCCTCCCGCCGCCCACCTCGGGCACGGAGGAGGGAAGAGCATCTAGGAACCGACCGCACCCGCTTTCACTTCGACTTTATTAGGAAGGGAGAGAGACGGGAGAGACGCGGAGGAGGAAGGGAGTTTAGACTGTCAGATGGGGTGCAGTGGCTGGGCTCTTCCAGCCGGGTTCCCCGAGTCCCGGGCTCGGCCCCAGGAGCTGCGCCTGCAGCCGGGGACCCGCAGCCCGGCCGGGGCTGAGGCATCCCACGGATGGGGCGGGGGTGGGGCAGTCGGTCCCGGTAGCAAAGATTTCAGCGTGGAAGCTTCTTAGAAGGAGCACAAAGCTACCGAGTGTGGTAGCTGTGAGAGTCCGGCTGCATTTTCGGAAAGGCTGCTGTATAAGCGTGGTAGTTTACAATCGAGCGAGGAACTCCGGCTGGTTTCGTGACCCCGTGCTGGCTCTAGTATTACTCTGGACACAGGTTGAGGCTTGCTGGGTTGCAGTTTGACACTTGGAGCCTCGGGGAGGGAGAGAACCGGATGACGCACGTGATGAACATTTCTTAGCCTTTACTTTGGGCAGAGGGTGGGATGGAGTCACATTTTCCTGGCAAGCATCCAGAACCGAGACTCTCTTCTTTGCCTTTGTGGCACTTTTTTGACAAATACGGACGCAAAAGGGAGAAACGAATACAAAAACTAGGCTTCCCCAAGTATCTATGGGACAATTGATGTAAACAATAAAACCGAACTCCGTAAGGCGCTCCTTTGAGGTTGGCATTGGTCCCCTGTCAGATATGGTCCTGCATCAAAGCGACACATGGACACGTTCTCCTTCAGAGAATGAGTTACTGTAATATCACTCTCAAGTCTTTCAGATGAGTGAGGGTAGTGAATGAGGGTAGAGAGTAAGTTTTAGATTTGCTGTAATTCAACATGAATGAAGGTAGTGAATCAGTTTTCTTTCAAAACCCATGCCTAAATATATCATGACAAAACCCAGAGCTGCTTGCCTTCTATTCAAAAGAGACCCAAGCACCAAAATGGACTTGTGTTTGGTCCCAAATTAGCCCAAAGAGTATTGTCTACCAGATGTCTGTAGTTTGGCTAGGTTTTTACTTTGGCTTATTACAGAGAAACATGCCTGATGAAGCGTTCAAAGCAAGCTGTCTGGTTCCAGTGCTGGGTTTTTGCTCAGATGTCACAATACAGTTAATACATTTTGCAGTGCTATTTCAATGTCTCTTGTTGTAAGAGTTCTCTGATACCTTTTATTGTCTTTTGAATGTGTCTCTACATGCATCTCCTGACATCCTTTGTCACATCCACAGTCCCATGCGTTTGTGTGGCTGTAAGTTCTGTTGCAGTATGTCTATAGTCCCAAAGCCAGATTAAGAGAGGGCTAGTGTGCAGCAAATAATGCCAAAACTGTGCGACCACTGATGCGCACAAATTACATCGCATTGGGATTTTGGCACAAAGGACTGGAAATGAAACTAAGCCTCACAAATAAGATTTAGCTCCTGAACACTGTTGCAGTATGTGGGTGGTAAATGTTCTGAGGCAAACCTTCAGTTCTTTTTGTCTCAACTCCCAGCACCCAGCTGAATGCAGCAGGGGTATTTGTGAAGAAGTTTGGGGAGGGAGAGTTGAGCTAAGTGTCTTTTCCTGCAAGGAAAGATAACCTGCCACAGGAAGGTTAAATGCATTTAGCATCATTTAGACTACCATAGCAAAGAACCAAAAAAAGGCAGTTTATTTTAGCTTGGAGATGCACGGGTGCCTCGTATCTATTCCTCTTCATCAAAGAATAACTGAGCAAGTAGGCAGAAGAAGCAGCAAGTATGTTAGATCATTGGTTGATAGCCACCGTGCAGCAGGGCCCTTTACAGATATTTCATTTATAGGTCTATCAGATATAATTAATTTCTGCATGGATTCAGTCATTCAAAGAGGTTGCAGCACGCTTGGAAACTCTTTATAAGTAGTATTAATATATAGCTTCTGTGGTTTTCAGCCATAAATCTCAAAGAACAAAGTAGTTTTACAGCTGGGGAAGCTGAAGCATAAAAAAATCAGGGGCCAGCCAAAGGTGACCTACGAGTCACAGACAGATCAGGACATAGATTTTGCAGGTTTGATTCTATAGATATAACTAGAACTGTAATACGCACCGTAGGTCACAGTAGCATTTGTCAGTGTGGTAGAGGAGGTGTGAAGTGGGCTGTAATGATAAAATTTTCGAAGGGAATAATGAGGTAACAAGACAGTAGGAGTTTCATGAGACAGACTGCAGAGTTGTTGGGAGGATGAAGACTAACGGTAAAGGACAATCAGAATCTTTGAGAGTTGTTTCAATGACATTTTAACTAAACAATTTTATTAAAATATCACTTGTGAAATAGTTCAAGTAAGTTGAAATCCAGAATATGTATTTCTGCCCAAGTGCCATTAAAATTGCATCTTATGAGGGTGCTGGTTTAGAGCCTTACTGCAGCTAGCGGAAACTGACCCTAAGCAGATACAGACTCCAGAAGGAAATCTGTAATTGCATTCAAGTCAAAAGCTCGTGATCATCAGGCAGCGTTTCTCAATTTGGTAAACTTACACCGATCTGCACCAAGGAAAGGGAGTAACTGTGGAATTTTTCTTGTCAGAGGATGTGCTTTTGAGGTTGTCATTTCTGAAAGGAGTTGCATGCGGGAGAGAAGATGGGAAAGTAGCAGAGCAAAGGGTTGGATACCCAGCCCTAACATCACAGAGATATTTTTCTGTGGAAAGACATGTACTGTCAATTACAGGAGAAAAGATGTTACAAGCAAGTAAGTATAGTGATACGTTACCGATCTCTGTAAAAGTGCCAGGTAAATAAGGAGAATTTCACAGTCAACAGCTGAAGAGGCAGGCAGGGTCAGAAGAAAGAAGTTGGTACTTGACTCCTCTCAGAAAAGAGCAGTTTCAGTTCTGTGAAAGGAGTAGGATCCAATCATCCTGGGGATTGTTATGAGAGAGATACTTATCCCCAGCTGAGGAAAAATGTTTCTGTGACATAATTTAGAAGGCTTGGTTGGCTAATGGTTTCACAGCTGATGTGGGGGGAGAATCTCAGAGTAATGTAAGGAAGTGAGCTGGCCCTATGATGGCTGTAGAATATGCTCTTTGAAGAGTCATTGATAATCGGTGGTTTGCTGGTTGAGGAAGTTGCTAAGGGATGTTTCATACTGCCCACTGATGTGTTGCTTTGATTGTAAGCACAGTGATCAGAACCTTCACTGTCCTCCTTCTTGGTATTCTTGTGGATTTGTCAGAAATTATTTGCAATGAAACACTTAAAGGCCACTGAAGCTTCTGAAACGGATAATAGAAGCTGATTGGACTAATCTGCTACATCATGTCAGAAAGATTTATCTGCAGAGAACAGAGATCATGCACTGCACAGAACAAGCCAGGGTTTTGTACCACTCTTTATATGAGTATCAGAAGCCCAGACAAAGGGAACAGCCAGTTGGCAAGCAGGCTGAGAACAAGGGCATAATCTCTCCAGAGAAGTCAACACACCTATCTCAGCAAAGACACTCACTAAGCTCATCATTTGACATGCATTTCTATCAGCAGCAGATACTGCCTCCACACCATCCTCTCAGTTGTACAAACAGATGTCCCTGAAGCCATCAAATGACCCACGTCAAAAAGCTGGGGCAGATGACTGCTATTTTAAAATACCTTTGATATACATGCCCTTTTTCATTAAAATATTGCAAACATTTTCAGCCCATCCTTAACCCCAGTCTTTAACCCCTTATCACCACACGGTCCTGCAAAAAGCTGTACCTGCGTAGCTGAGGGAGTGAGGAAAGGTGGCGGGGAAGGCGAGAGGGTTTGAGCAGCAAGGGCCAGACTAGGGCTATTTAGCCGCTGCGTGTCAGGATGGGCTCTAGTGCGGCTCCCACGGTCTGCAAACCTCATGCCTGATGGAGTGTGGACCAAGAGAAAGCAACTGCCATCAGGAATCCAAAAGAAGTACTGAAGGAGAGTTATCCATGGCAATTACTACAAAGTCTAATCCAGCTGCAAATACGATTGCTAGAAATCAGGAAAACATGTTCAGAGCATCAGGTGGTATCAGTAAGATAGAGGTCCTGCAGGATGAGGGCTCTGGGAGCTTTGAGGAGTACTTGGGATCTCATGTCCAGAACTCCATGTGTTGTACTTGCACAGACTGAAAAGGCTGCTTCAAATCTAAAGATAAGTGTGAAATATACTCAGAGAATGCTAAAGGGAATGTATTAATAGACTTCCAGCGGGTTTTTTGTAGCATGCTTTATATAGGTTGAGGCTTTTAGGCAAAGATCAAAAAGAAACAACAGGAAAAGAAGAATCTGTGGGAATGGGTGTAAGAGAGTAGTTCGAAGAACAAATTTTGCACCTCCACAGCTGAAGGTGATTTAACTGGCTTGAGGTAATCACAAAATATTAAAAAAACCCTATAATAATCGTTGGTTAGATCTATTTGGCCTACAAAGAGAGATAAATGCAGTACTTTCATGTATTTCATTTATACAATGAAGTTTTTAAGATGGGTTTTGACCTGAAGCAGTGTTCTAGGAAGACTGGATCCATGTTCTTGCCTAGGTTCCCACTTGCAGGTTGAATAAGACCCTCACTCATGTGAGACTTCCTCAACTGTGAGAAGTTCCTCAACTGAACTTCTAAAGCTTAGGCAAGATTCAGCCCTGGACTATATTTATTTTGTCTTGTAACTACACTTGCTTATTTTCTGTTTTATTGGCCAGGAGCTTGACTATAACTATAACTATAACCTATTTTGCCTCACATTTATTTCACCAGTACACCAGTGAAAGCTCCAGTGTTGGAGCTTGGCTGAAACTGGCAAATTTAGTATGTTGATAAAAATAACAAATCCAAATTAAGTGGTCTATGCAGGCAGAACTGAGAGACTGGCAATCTGAGTCATTTTTAAGAAACCTCAGATAGGGTTAAAGGGCAATATAACACCTTTGTTCACACGGGAGTATACACATTGCAGCACTCAGGCTTACATTCTACCAGGTTGCTGAAGGCCATTCTAGGGTGGGTTTGCCCAGGCATCAAGCTTTGTGTGTTCATGAAGCACAGATGTTCTGCACATCTGAATGATCCCTGGGGTTCCAGGCAAGCCCTGACATGTCACAGCCGTTCTTGAAGGAAAGACATATCAGCTAAAGCAGTGGTCATTTAATGCTGATGCTGTTGAGGTACTAGGAGTGCAAAAACATTTTGTGTGATTACATACTAAATTGTTTTGCAAAATATTTGTACATAAAATAGCATTCCTTAATGACTGTTTTATGAGTTTGTCTTTGGAAAATCTAAACATTTACTACAACAATACATTGAAAAATATCTCCCTGGAAAGCATTTAGTTCTGCAAATACTTTGAGTGTTTCCCAGCCTGTTCTGAAGATGGCCCTGGGGCTTGCCTTTACTGTTATTTATCCCTGTATAGAAAAGAGAACCAGGTGCATAAGTCTGGTATTAGTCTGCACTAAGCAGACATGGGTTTGCCACTCCCATGAGCTTCCAGTGTGGCCTCAGTCTCTCTGTGGCTTTAAAACCCAGCTATAAAATATAAAATCCTGCTTCCCTAGGAAGCTGCAAGACACTGGGACTGTGTAGCAATCCTGTTCCACAGGAGAGGAAGACAAGCTAGCTCACAGGTCATTTAAGAGTTGTTTGGCCATAGTGCACAGAAGACATACAAACACAAGACATTGTCCATGACAGCCTGTATTCTAAAGAACTTTTCCAGAAAACAAGTGGATGAGAATAGGAGTTCAAAGGAGAGGGTGTGATACAGATCCTGTGTGCAGCTCCTTAGCCAACCTGCAGCCCTGACCATCCTCTGCCTTGCCATTATTAGTTGGTGCTTCAATGCTATGTGGTACGTGACTGAGACATTGTAAAGGAGTCTATAGCAGGGACTTTACTGGTTTCGCTGCAGGTTTTTGTCTCCAGTCATCAAAGGAAGTGTAGAATCAAGAATCAAAAATGGAGGCTGCAATCAACAAAGCGAGGGTGGGTGGAAGGATAACAAATACCAGGACCGGTATGAGGCAGGATTGAATTGTGAAGGGCTTTGAAAGTGAGAACAAGGAGCTGGCATTTGGAACAGTGGAAAAGGAGAAATGACAGAGAACTGTGGAAAACTCTGAGTGATGTGCCCAAATGAATGAACTTGAGACAGTTCCAGGTGCTGCAGCCAGAGCGGAGATTACAATAGGGAAGATGCACAGGCTTTGGCTAGGACTTTTGGCAGAGCAAGCTGAGACAAATTGTGATACTTTGGAGATGCCGCATGAAACAAATCAGTGACATTTAAAGCACAGCATCATCAACATAATCAGTAAAATTAGCAGTAAAAACTAAACTCCTCCCTGCCTCCAGACTGTGCATCAACACCTCAGACTGGGTCTCCCAGAGCTGCTGTTGGTGTGCGGAAGACCCTTGAGTTCTCAAGAAGCACTCGGGTACCACTTGTCGTGGTCGGCATACTAGTCATATGCATGCCGCTGTTTGGGAACCCTTGCCTGCTGTCCCTTCTCTGGTGAGACACTTGCTGTATATCAAAATGGGAAGAGATTCATCTGCCTCCATGAGTCAGCAGAACCGCATTAACTCTTTCTGGAAGTGTCAATGCCAGTGAGTGGGGCTGAGTCATCCAAGAAGACACAGCTACTCTGATGCCCAGCCATTCCTTCAGCTGGGAAGCAGTTCTAAGGTGTCAAAGAGAAGGTGGTTACATTTCCCATTCTGCTCATCAGTCCAGCGTCATTAATTATTTGCAAAACAGCAGACAGTCTGAGTTTCAACTGGCAGATTCAAAAAACTGTCAGCTCTTTCTGGGTTAGATAGGAACCAGATTTAAAAGGAAACAAAATGTTCTTCGTTTCTAGGGAACTCGCTAGTTCACACTACCTATTTTCCCAGCAGTGGCCACAATCAGTATGACATCGCAACAATTGTCTGAGCCATAATTAGGCACTCAAACCCAAGACTAGTGCTTAGACATCTCTGTTACACCTTTGCTAAGCTGGAGTAGCTTCAGGGAAGTCAAGGGAGTCAGAGCTTCAATTCCTATCTTCTAAAGCACTCTTGTCCTAATCCAGCAAAGTCAGCACATGAACAAGGCGACGGATTGCTTTCAGCAGGACCATTGCACTCGTAAATGCTATTCTGTATGATATCAAGGACCGAGTCCTTAGTGCAGGGTACACAAGTAAGAACAAATGCAGGTTTCAACTTTAAACCTGATGCATTGAACAAGCAGCAGAGGAACATGGGCTCTTCAGAGACAAAGATTTTCTATTTTCATGCAAATGTTCCCAGTGTTCTGAAGCAGAAGGAGATGCTTAGAAAATACATGTGGTACGAACAGCTTGCTCTCTAAGAGATCGATATTCACTCAGTGTTACCTACTCTTTCCATGAACTAATAATAATCACAAAACAAATAGGGAACATAGCCTCTGATGTTATGTGCCTGGTTCTTCACTGAACTGACCAGGTTTAGAAGGCGTGCCTGGATTTTTACGACGTCTTGCCTTGATTCTTCAAATTAAAGAGGGACACATATCAGCCCTAAGATGTGTATCTTAAATTAGTCTGTGGGATTTCTTGCCCAAGCCATCACATCAAATGCTACCATTTCTAATACTATATGTGAATCCATCACCCACATCATTGCATTTGCCCTTGGCCCCTTTTACTATGTCACTGTAAAACCTCCAGAGCTGACAATTGCCTTTTTATCTTCTCAGAAAGACTGGTAGGTGGTAATCTGTCATAACCGTATTCAGGCTCCTCTTCTCGAGTTCTAGCTATGAATGAAACCATTGTTTCTCTTCTCACCTATACCCACACGCTATGGTCTATCCAGGCTAATCCTGCTGCAGTCGACAAACTGCGCTGGTAGAAATGCTGTGGTCCCCTGGTTTCCACGCTCTGGTATACACGTCCCAAACCTTAGAGGAAGACTCAGTTATGAGAAGGTGACATAGGCACATATACACTTTTGGTCACATCTTATCCATTGTAGCTAGATAAAACTGTAGAGGTAAAAATAGGATTTAAAAATAGTCCCCTGTATTCTTATTGCAAGTCAGGAAAATTTAATTAGTCTCTAGGGGATTTCCATGTGCAATGACAGTCAGGGATGCTGACACCAGTGGACGACTAGAATAAAGAGGATAATCTGACAGAGAGTTTATAATACTTCAATTAGCTTAATGCCTTACAAGAATATTATTTCTATTGTATTGTCTGCATATCTGAATATTAAATTATCTTTCATCCCTGCCATAAAATACTGGCTATATTTTCTTCCTCATGCCAGATCAATAGCATCTGCAAGCAGCAGGTTAGATCAGTGTCTGTTTGCCCAGCTTTGCTGAATATGTACAAGTACAGTGCCAGAAGAGAAAGGAGTATCTCTCTCAGCACAGGGAAGCATTTTGCTCAGAAATCTGATTCAGGATTACCTGAATATCCTGTTTTAGAAGGTCTTCAATTTCCTTTCCATTAACTTTTGTTCATGCTTTTGCCATTTGATTTTGGTTTGTATCTCTTGATGCTGATGTCTGCCGATATGCATGTGCTTGCCAACAGTGAAACAGATGGCTTCTCCATGCTACAAAGTGATAGATGCTAATCCACTGATCATGGCTTTTGAGGTATCTTTGAATGGATGTCGGAGCCTTAAGTTTTATGTACATAGCCATGTAACAATATAACTTTTCAAAAAACCCCATCATTAATCTTGGACTCTCGTCTCCGTTTTCTACTTCGGTCTGTTATCATCTCTGTACAGTTTTTGTTTTCCACTACGCTGATGTCAAATCCTTGCTCAGGAGGCTGGACCTTGACTCACACGCTTAGAGGTTACAGAACTTTCCCCAGGCAGCATGGGTTTCCTGCCTGCAGTATCTGAACCGGTACTCCCAGTCATCCTCTTCTATGATTTGTACCTACTAGTTCTGGAACAGTGTTACTGGGACTCCAAGTTGGATGTCTCTCACTATGTAAAATGACCAGTATAGTTTATTTTCACTTTCTGCCAGCAATTCTGCTTAAATGGACATACTAGATGGCAGGTCCCAGGAGACAGGGAACACAGTTTCAGTTTAGGGACATATTTATCTCACTTCTATTCTCCCTGCTTCTAGCCTACAAATAGGAAGACAGATCTGGTATGTCAGCGGTAAGAAGAAAGCTGCAGAAATATTGAGTGAAGGCAGTTACTTGTTAAACTGCATAAGAGGAAATACAGAGCTTAGTGTCACATGTTAACCAAAAAAAAAAAAAAATCAAGATATGTGTGTCTTATAGAGAAAATCATGTTATAGGGAAAAAATTAGGAAGAATTATGGAGCATAAGCCTTAGTCATTCTGCCAGAATTTTTGTTTTTTATGTGGTTGGAGGAGGCGGGTATTAGACTCTCCAGCTGTTCTCCCTGTTGTCAAGTACACCGGTAGCTGGTTTTCTCTAGAGATTTTACAAATGCTGATGCTATTTTTGTTCCATAATTTTATACTCTTGAGCACACACATAAGGAACAAAAATGAGTTTAATAAACAGGACTCACTGAGGCTCTGCTGATTAGTGAAGATGAATATGGTTAATTATTTAGCATTATTTTCTTATTCAAAATAGTGTCTTTAGTATCAAACATTGACATGATACACTATAAAGATTTCCTCAGTGGTAAAATCAAATTATATCATTTAAGCAAAATTGTCCACATAACTCGAATCTGAGGCTTAACTGACACAGAAGGCCTTGTGACAGTCCTTTGTACTGGAAGGAAATGTGACACGAGAGCAGAACTGGGATTTCTTGTGCCACTATTGAAAAGAGGAGCTTGAGGTATGCTTGAAAATGGCATCGTCAAAGGCAAAGTCCAAAAATAGCTCCAAGGCCGTGGAGCTTCTTTTGTGAAAATTCTTATTTAGTATAATCAGAACTGGTTTGGACTGAGGCCTTTTCCACAGGCAATTCTGACATTAAATAAATGAATATAAAATCATTCTGAAGTAGAACTGAAAAGTGAAATTCATCAGGAAATTCAAATTCTAAAGAATATTGTTTCCAAGCTATTATTGTATGGATTTTAAAGAGTTGGCTTACTACTGTCATGTCGATAACAAAAACTACTTTGTGTCAACCATGCTATCTTGATTAATTTTGCTTAGACTTTTCATCAAATTAATGTCTCGAATGTCACATACCTGCAGTATTATGTTTATATATTCTCTAATATTATTTAATACAAAATACAGAAGATAATACACCCTATATAGAGAAGATAATACACCCTATATCAAGCAATCACATCAAAAGCAGTTGTATTTTACTAAACTAAGCATTTCTACAAGATCACAACAAAACTAAAAGGGTGTGAGGGTTACATCTTTGAAAACTGAACTGGAAAGTGGCAAATTGTTACAGAATGGTTTGATGTCAACAAAGCTACGTTTTGTGCCAACTTTGCAGACCAGACCTTTGGCCCATTTACACACCTAACGCTGCCCTGATTATTAGCCTTGTTAGAAAAATCCTTTGTAGAGATTTTACTCCTGGTCACTCAAAGATGGTCAGATTCTTCTAGCCCTCCTAATACACCGTTTCCAATGTGCCAGGGCTACGAAGAGGTATGGATATGAATGCTAAACAATTAATTCAAAAGGCCAGGTTTTCCCGTGAATATAGGGTTTACATCAATATCATCCTGTGGATTTTGAGAGTTATTTCTGATTAAGACACAAAAGAGTGGAGAGGCTTGAGACCATAAATTTGATTGCAGTATGGCCAGGCAGCTGCTGAAATAATGGTGTTCTCCGTGATTTCAGGAGTAATCCTTTGGGTCAGGTTTTTCAGCTGCTAGAAACTGCTTTTGAAGTCAAATCCATTGAAAAAGTATTTGCTTCACAGGAAGTATTTGCTCCAGAGTCCCACAGGGACTGTCAGCATGGAATGAACTGCTCCAGGAGCTCAGCACTGAAGATGATAATTGTTTGTATAAATGGTATACCTGTAGTATTACTGCATCTGGATCCATTCAGCTTGCTGCAAAGAAGTTACAAAAGGCACTAGAAAAACTTAGGGATGATAACTTTGGCAGTGTTCTTATATATAGGTAGTCCATGAAACCACTGCAAGAGTTGAAAGCCTATACCTGAGGCAGAATGACCCCATATATACATAAACACACACACATATGTATTATATATAGATAATTTTATGTCCAGATGAAAACTTCTCTTTCATTTTCCCATGGAGTTTTCTGTAAAAGCCAGACTCAGACATGCACTGAGCAATGTTGAAGCCCATTTTAACAACTGAGCTCTAAACGGGAGGCAGTTCCTGGCCCTCCACATTCTGTCCCTGGCACGGTCTAGTGGACGGGCCATCAGAACAGACCCTGGAGTGAATCCTAATTCTTTGATCAGCCTGTCTGGTAATGGGACAGAACAGGGTGCTTTGCTCTGCCACTGCTTCCTCCAACTTTGACCTGTGACTACAAGCACCTGGGAGAATGTTCCTGCATTTTGCTCTACCTATGTGTACATAGCACAGAATAGCTTGAGTTAGAAGGGACCACTGGACCACTTTGTCCAACCCTCCTGCTCTAATCTGGGTCAACTAAAGCAGGTTGTTCAGGGCCACGTCTGGTCAGGTTTTTAGTATCTCCGAGGATGGAGACTCCACAGCCTCTCTGGGCAACCTGTGCCAGTCTTTGACCACCCATATTTAAATGGAATTTCCTGTTTTTCATTGTGTGCCTATTGCCTCTTGTCCTTTAACTGGGTAACACTAAGCTACAACGCAGTGGATACCACTACAGCACCTAGCACAATGAGAACTAGTCTTGGTGGTGCCTGCAGGTGCCCCTGTAGTCCAAAAAAAAAGTAAAGAAATAACTGTAACAGTCAAGCAGGATTTCTCTCCCCAGCATTCCCAGAGGCTTCCGGTACTTCTTAATTAAATTGAATAAATAATTCATTTAACACCATAGACATTGCTCGAGATGAGCTCAGTGTTGATGGAGTGGGGACTAGGAGCATCACTGCCCAGGAACAGTGTGAACCTCTGTGGTTGCTGGAGCTCCTTCTGTGCAGCCAGAGGGGAGGCAGGGAAGGAAGGACAAAGTGAACCTCAGGCACTGGAGTAACAACACCTGCGTGGGGCAGGAGACCTTCTGCTGGACACCTGCAGCCCACTTTGGGAGCTGGAGGCTCTGCAGAGTGGGTAGGCTCAGTATTCCTCTCTCCCCATCCTTTGCCTGAAGTTTGCCATAAAGGTGAAACTGAGCCTTACTTGTCAGGAAAGAATGAAATGATCCCTAAGGTTAGCTAAGCACTCAGAGACCCTTTGGGAAGAAAAGTGCTACGTAAATAGAAGCTGATTCCTACAGGTTATTAATAGATGTATCTGCAAAAGTAATGTGCAAACTACAAAGGAAATATCATTCTGAATTAAATTACCATAATTTTTTTCATTGCTGTCTCTTTTCAGGAGACCTGGATAATACTGCTAACAATGACAAGATTGAATAAGAGACAGGGTTTGTGTGGGCCAGAGGTGGGAACAGAGAAGGAAACTAATTATATCTTTTTTTAACCTTTGCATGCAGCTGGGCAGGATAAAAATGAATTATGCAATCAGCAACTGAGCTGTTATCCCAGTGGAGGCTGCAAAATGGTGCCCAGGTCATCCAGAAACATGATCTAAGCTGTCCCATTTCTTCTGGATCTAACCACTTTACAAATCATTAAATAAAATGGGTTTTTTTCAGCATGCTTCAGTTAGGACTCATGTAATTATCCTATGAACAAACCAAACCAGATTTATCTTACTTGCTCTTACCTCAACAATGCAGAGGATGAAGGGCAAGCACCGATGTGGTATGGGAGAGCTTGAAGTAGCATTCTTCAGTGCACCTTTTGAAACCTCCTGGGTTTAATAGGTTAAAGATGATGACACCACTGCTTTTACAGTCACTCAGATATATCATTTGAACACTTTATTGTGTGGTATTTATTCCACTTTTAATGCATGTTGTGACATGAAGCTTTGTTCAAAGGTCAGAGACGGATGGGAAGGTGTAGAGAGGCCTTTAATACCTGTATTGCTCAGCAAAGTAGCAGGTGTCTGACCAGAAGGGGAAAGAGCCTCCTTCCAGGCAGCAATTATGGAGAAATGGAGGAATACGTTCCCATGAAATAAGAACTCTTTTCTCTCTGCTCCTTGACTTTCCTCCCCAAAGTTCAATTCAAACTACAATTTAAGCTGTGTGGTCTATTACCAGTATCCTATAGTTCTACCACTTTAGAGGGGATTTGGCATAAATTGGAGTCACATCCTAAGCAAACAATTTGACCCTTCAGTCCAGAACTTTTCCAAACTCTATTCCCACAATTTTGCAGCATCATCTGTGCCCCACATGAAATTAAAGCTGTCCGTGTCATACAAAGGGTTAGGGTTGTGTTGTTGTGAACAGAGCTTTTTATGTTGCTCTGTAACGCTTCAGCCAGTTAGCCCTTTTCCTGGCTGAGCTTATCCAAATTGAACACTGGAGGTTGAATGAAGTGTCTTTGAGAATCTGAACACAAACATTGCTCAGTTTTGTATCTCTATTCCCTATCTCTGATTTGGTCCCATACAGTATTTATTAACTGAGTGACCCAGGACACTAAAGGCTTTAAAACTTGCAGCCTCAGCCAATTTGCCTAATTCAAAAATTTTGGCTGCTTCTTTTTATTTTCACTCTTTGTTGTCTTAAGGAAATAGCACCAATTATGTCTGTGTTTTGAAAAGAGGGTAGAGAATATGTTGTGTTTGGTTGCTGTTGACTTCCAGAACAGAAAGGAGCAATATTTCACCGGAATAGCTGTGCCTGATGGACTATAAAAGACTCTGTTAGTTTAAATCTTCTTGTGGATAATCTGATACCTCAAAGATGAGTACATGCCATTTCTTTGTCTTAAGTAGTGTAAAAAGCCAGAAAATGAAGTGGAAATACTGTACTAAGATGGAAATTCTGTTCCTGGAAGGTCACGTTTTACTGACTTGAGATTTCCCCCCATTCTTCCCTTTTATAATCTGTGGCACCTTCTGTATTTACAGTCAAGAACTCGTGACTTTGTAATCATTTAAACACTAAATGCTAGGTAACCTACTGCCACCTGAGTGACTGAATGCATCCTCACTAAACTGCTAAGCATGACCCAATTAAGCAGTAGTGTGTGCCAGTCTCTGGAAGAAGGCCGAGTCAGTTTTTCTAAGACATCACAATATAGCAGATCTGTCGGTAATTTGGATATAACATTAATGCTTCTGTTAGGAATTTACCAGTCCTAGTATCACTGTTGCTTCTCTAGAGGTATCTGTCATCCACTTATCCACTTGCTGACATGGCCTTCAGAAGAGAGTCTTTTCTGGAGCCCTCATCAGCACACACAAGCATCCGTGACAGTGGGGAACAGTCTCCAGTACCCATGTCTCCTGGATTTGTTTCTTTGGCCACATAGTTTGTGTTCTCCTAGCATGTTTAGTACAGTGAGCTGAATGTGAATGGAACTCCTGAGCTTGTGAAGATCCAGCAGATTAAATACCTATGGCTTACTTGTCAGACCAAGCAAGTGAATACAATCCAATGCTGCACTCACTTATGACACCCCATGAGAAGAGAAGTGAGTGCAACGTTTTAGTTCCTATTTTTTAAACCTCCATTGGACTGGTCTTGCTTCAGAAACAACCTTTGGACCTCCTGTGATGGCAGTGTTCTGCTGGATGTGGAACCAGTAAGCCTCAAGGGATGGGAGGGCTTGTGAATGCAACTGCCTTCTCACGACATGAAGGGATTTGCAGGTATGCATTGCACATCCATGGCCACTAATGCATACATGCCTAGGCAAAGGAAGAACCAGTGCAATAGGTATTCTTATCACAAACATAATCACTGATGCCCACGGGGAGCAAACTTTATATAAACAGAAGGAATCAATCTAGGAATCAGCGTCACATCCTGAATGCCCTGGAAGGTTTCCAGCAATCCTGGCCCAGTAGAGAGGAGTTGTGACTGTTTGCATTATCTATGAAGAAACAGATGATAGCAGCAAAGCAGATTTAGGACAGAAGTCGCTGAAAACTTTTTGAGGGCCTAAGGAATTGGAAATGCACTTGACAGTCTCGAAAGAAAAAAAATAGCAGTTGTTCCCTCATATATGTTTACTCAATTTCTTCAGGGGTCTTTTGGGTAAAAGTGCTGTTGGCTCTATTAGACCAGCACTCAAGGTGAGCAGGACTGTGCTGCCCATTTGCCATTCCCAGATGGATGCTTGTACTACCCAGAAATATTGTGTTTATTATAAGTGAAGAAAATGATCCCCAAATCAACAAAAATTAACAAAATACATATATTGCACATGACTTGATCAGGGAATTGCACTGAAATGATATCACTGGGTGCTCCTTGCAGCACAGATGCCATCTCCAAAAATGGCCCCTTTATCTCAGAGCCTGGTGTCGGTTTCTTTGCAGTAACCAACCTCCCTCGAAAGGACAGTTTAGACTGCGCATGGACACGAGGCCTTGACCCCAGCTGCAAATGGTGCTGCGGAGCAGGAGGGCTACGTAGGTGGAGATGGATGTACGTGCTGGAAAGGGAAAGAAGGGCAGAGCCTTGTCCTGCAGCCTTGCCAACAGCCGCTTGGTGATGTAGAGGCTGTTTGTGGACCAGCACCACCTCTTCTAGCACCTGAAACATTCACCATGGCTGACAGACAGTGCTCAGCAGTTTTTCAGCCGTGTTTTTTTTCTGAATGGGAGGCACAATCCTGAATTTCTCCTTAAACCAACTAAATAAATATAACTCCAGTTTACTGTTCCAAATCAAGACAGAGAAAGCAATATATAGACTACACGTGCACAGCTCTCCTTCAAGGAGCCAGACTTCTGTTCTGGGCACCAACAGAGCCTTTGCACTTCAGCCATCTTCCCAGGCAGCATTTTTAATTAAAGTTGTAACTTATCCCAAGGAAGAATCCAGAAAATATCTGGATCTTTTCTTCCTTTCATCAATCCTCTGCCCTAGGCAAGGAGATAATGAACTAGTCACTTCTAAATAGTACTCACCATGAGCTAATTTATTTTATGTTTTGAAGCTTGAGGGTTAGTATAGACTGGGGATTTCTCCCAGAAATGACAATATTTTGAGCTGACTGGAAAGGCAAGCTTGTTTTCTCCAACTATTTAGTTCTTAAGCAGAAAGAAAGACATCAGGACCATTGTAGCATTTAGTCAATATACACTGAATGTTTCAAGAGCTGGATGGAAAGTGCAGAGGTGTGATTGGGATGTGCAGAGTTAATGTGATGTGTGCTCCCTCCTTTCTGCAAGAGGACATCCTTGTCAAAGTAGCAGGGAGCTGCAGCACAACGTGCTCTGCGTGAGCAGCTGAACAGGCTTCCTTCCTCACAGGAGACGTGGGAAGTAGAGATACCTGTGGCTGTGCTGGACTGTCTCTCCTTGCTTGGCTACTTCCCCACCATTGAGAAGTAATTATCACCTCCACACAGCCTGTTAGGGTGCAGAATTTTAAATCCAATGAAATTGTTCCCCCTCTCCAATTATTTATCACTGCTAAACTTCCTAATCAGGTCTCACAATCTAAACTAGTTCCTGCTGCTTCTTTTTCTTTGATGACTTTGCTGCTGTAGAGGGGTCAGATGAAAAAACCTGGGGAATGGGCAGGGGAGCTGAAGCCTCTCCTATATCTTTACCTGTCAAGAAGGCTATTCAGGGCCTGAGACTTGCAGACTTTCAGTGGGCACTAAGATGTGGCTGAGGCTGCTTCCCATTTCTAGGAAATCATAAAAGGAAAGGGAAAACTGAGGGGGCTGAGGTAAGAAGTAAACCAGCTCACGCTGTTGCCAGTTACTCTATGTGCTTGGACTAGATCTTCTCCACTTCTGAGTCAGGTGTGGCACCAATAGGGATCCTCCTGTCATGCTGTTGACATGAGGGGAGGAAGAAGATAACAAGTATATAATTCTCTCCCGACTGAGAATAAAAGACCTGGTAGCTGATTTCCAAGGGCTTTTAAAATACTTATGGTCTCCTGTTGCCTATCTGATACTCTGCAGCTCAGCTTTCCACTTGTTGAGCCAACGGTAGCAGCTTAGATCTGCCCTGCCCTTGGCGTGGGCTGGCTCGGAGCATCAGGAGGGCACACAGGGCTGGAGGTGCCCCTGCTGCCACAGGGCAAGGTGCTCCAGCTGCACAGGGCACTGGGCCGCGGGGTGGCTTCCCAAGAGCAGTCTGGGGCCAGAAATGGGTCCTGATGGAGAGCAAGACTCACAGTTGGAAGAGCTTGCCTTGTCACCAGGGCCAGCAGAGATGCCCCTGGAGAGCAGGGTTTATTTCCAGTTGATGATTCAGAAGTTCTGCTGCTGAAGTCAGGGGGGTTCATAGCAGAGAGAGGGTTGTAATAACGACACTGCCCAGGTACGTGACCTTAGCAGAAACCAGACCATGAAGCCTAAATTCTGGTTTAGGAACTTCTTCAAATTTCAGCACTTCTATGGCTGATCCTTTTTCAGGTGGCTGCCATTTGTGTTTTTCATATGAAATTCAAGGGTATGAAGCCCCCGATTTAGCAAGGTAGATGAACACATTTGCAGCATGACTTGCAGAGGACTGGTCAAGCACTTAGCATTACCTACCATGTTAAGTGGTCATGCTGATTTGAGACCTCAGTGGCTTTAGTTTCCTGCCTGCTTGAAAGCTTTCTTCTTCCTGGAGAAGCAAGTGAGTCACTGGGGAGAGCACTGCAGTACTGGATTGTGTTAGAGGCACACGCAGAAACATAAAGTCGTGTGAGGGATGTGTTGGTCCATGAGATAACAAGAGTTGCAGCACTGCAGTTGGGACATGTATGTTTTAGCAAGGCTCTTAGGGGCATGAAGCCCCACCAAGAAGCTCCCGGTGCATATGGAGCACTGCTACTGCGTTTCTCTCGGCCCAGAATGTCAGAGTAGCTGGTCTGCTGAGCTCCAGTGAAGCCAACCTGGGCATGCAGTACAGCGTATCGCAAAGATGCAGAAAGTCTGTGCAGCTGTGGCGATATCTGAGCCTTCAGGGGAGATGGGGGAACACGTTGCATGAAGATTGATGGGTCTGGAGCAAAGAAAAGGAGATGGGAATAATCTCTTGTAGGGTGAAGACTGTGATCTCATCCCAGATCTGTTTTGTTTGAAATTATTCTTATAGGTAAGCGAAATAGAAATCTGTTTTCCTTGGAAACTCATCTCAAGTTTAGCTCCAGTCATCTCAAGTTTAGCTCCAGATTTAGAGACAGCAGGGAACCTTTCTGCTAATTGGAGTCTAGCATCAGGTGGGACTAGCGGAATTTCAATGCAAGATCTTTTAAGGAAAGCAGATCTTTTAAGGAAAACCTGTACTACATCTGTGCCATTTTTACTGGCTAAAATTTTTTGTGCATTATTTGAAAGTATGTGAAGCTCAAAGGGTGAGAGTAAACAGCAGGTGTCATCTGTGATCAATTCACTTCCATTTTTTAGACTTGGGCGCTTGTGGAGCTGAAACTTCAAGTAAAGCTCATAACAGGATGTAATCACAGGAAGGCATAACAATACTTGTAGGAATCTCATGAACAAAATGGCTTTATGAAGTCTCTACTTTTGGTCTTGGAATATGGGGAGAGTTTGTGAAACCTAAGACAGTCTTTACTGTACTAACATTGACATCAAACCTCCTAATGAATTCAGGCTCTTATTTCCATTAATTTATATTTTTCTTTAGACCCACTCCTAAACTTTAATCCCTTCCCTCAGAGGAGGAAGCAATATGTATTCTAAGCACAAATTCATATCTGCTGTTGGACACACCTGCTTGTATCACGTCAGAACCAGACACGAAGAAATAATCTAAGTCTACATTTAGATTTATCTAATCTAATGCCTATATTTGTGCATTTATGGATGAGTTTACCTAGATTTTCCTACATTGTGATTCTGCTCTTGTATATTTATATCAGATTCTCCTGTTGCATATTTATATCACCCTGTAGAGTTTCCGTTAACACCACCAAATATTCAACCTTGAGCAGTTACAGTAACTGCACAGGACACAGCAAGGAAATCTCTCTATTTATAGTTTAGTAAATCAGAAGCCTACATGGTAACACATGTTGTAATTCAACAGTGGATTTTAACAAATGCAAACAGCAAACCAGAGGAATCAAATCTAAAATTACATTGATTTTGGTTGAAGGGAAAATACAGAAGGGTAGGGAAATCAACGAAAGCCTGTCTGTTCACTGTAGGTATACCTTAGCTTTGAAAAAAACATGTCAATAATTATGTGACATGCTTTTTCTGAGTGGAGTATCATACTAGATATCACCTTTTTTTATTCAGAACCAGTGGTGAGGTGAACACCAGTGCTCTGTCTCTGTTCATAGAGAGGTAGGCAGCTTGATTTAATAGATCACTATAGTTGCTTCAGGTTTGGCTTGGAGAAGTTTTCCAGAGTCATTACTGTTGGGTGGTCAAGATGCTGCCAATTGTACAGGGAGCTCCCAGTCATCTTCTGTGTTAAGGAGACCCATATCTGCCCACGGCTCTCAGCAGATGTTCTCTCCTGGCTCCAGTGATGCCACCCGAGTACAACAGTGATTATGCTTGTGGCTCTCTTGGGGCTTGCAGCTGCCTACTAGCTGGAGGTATCTGTTTGTCTGCCCACTGCTTTGCTGTGTCTGATCTGCTCTGTGACTGCTGGCTCATAGTCATCCTTAAAAGCAAGATGACCCCACCAACACTTTTTTCCTGAAGCAGCAGGTGATGGAGCATTCCCAAGGTCCCTTCCACTGGCAGACCTGGGGCAGTGGCAACCTCCAGCGCAGACATGGTGACAGGCAGCTGGGAATGGTACAGCTGTTGGCAAAGTGAATTTCTGTGTGTGTATATGTATGTATATTTTATGGCCTGAGCATTTCTCTTTTAGAAGAAAAATGACCCACAGTCTATAGTGAGCAGACTCATCTCCATTACCTAGTAAAGTGGCTGTTTCTGCCACAGCCAGAGGAAAACAACAGCCCTTTTCTAAAGAAGACCTCTTTGAAGTCAGCCCACCATGACTATGCGGAAGGGTTAAGGAGCTTATTCTGTTTTTCTAACCCAAGACAAAGAATTCCCTGTATGAATGACACATACATACCCCCCCACACACACCCCCATGTTGTTCTTACGGGATGTCTGAAGAATGAAAGGAGGATCGAGTTATTATTTTTAGCCTACCCATTTCCTCTGGCTGTGCCATAAGTTGAAAACCTTCCTTTGTGATCTCAGTGCTGTAGGGTAACTAGTTTCCTGTAATTCTCCAAAACAGAGATATTTGCGGTCATACCATATTACATGTTTATGACTATAATTGGGAAAACTTGCGTGACCCAGAAATATTTGCCAATATTTAAGGGGATTTGTTGAACATTGAATAGATTTCTATTACAATTTCATGATTATTTTCTGCAGTCCAGATACTGCTTCTTATGTTGATTCTTGTAATAAGACTTCTTTTCCCACCTTCACCTCTTCTGTAGCATGTGTAAACACTTATTTAGTGTACATGTTATCAATTACTTTGTTTTTACTCAATGATTAAATTGTTAAGTTGGATGGATTCAGTAATATCTCATTTTATGATCAGATTAAGTCCTGCTTTTATTTTCATTCTCCGTTCTACGAGTACTTGGTATACTTATTTTTGGCAGTACACTGAAACCTAAGTCAGTGTTACTTAATTTATAACATATCCTTGATATATTCTGGCCCATTAAACAAAGGAATGTCTTCACAACCCCTTCCGTAGACAAATTATAGCAGTATTTGAGTGTCTGCATTTCAAACGTTCTTTCGCTGTAGCCCACATAGGACATTCAGTTCCTCTGATCACACTCTCGTGTGGGATCTGAGTAGCTACGCCGCAGCAGTTCATCCTGTGCTTGCTTTAGGGAACAAGCTTGATTTTTAACTTTAACAAATGAAAGGTGCATATCTTTTCCTGTGCTCACAATCGTTATCATTGGCTTGCAAAAGCAGAAACAACCAAGAAATGCCAAAAGCAGGGAAATTTGCTGGATGCCAAATGTATTACTGCCAAGAACCCAAATATGTAAAAGCAGACAATTGGATAGTCAAGGACATCTTTTCATAGCTCACATAAAACCAAATTATTCCAGATGTCTTTATTTTCCTATTATTAGGAGCTTGGTTTGTGTAAAATAGTGTAAGAGATTAAAATTTTGTTGCTACCAAACAACTATAGGACATACGTAATGATTAAAAAATCTTGTTGTGTTGTAAGAGCCATACCTATATATTGATATATATATGTCCTCATCATATACATAAAGAAACTTACTTTTTACTAGCTTCTTATTCAGTACAGGCAAGTTGCAAAGGCATGCTTGTCAGAGGTTCACTTCTGAAAAGGTATTCAGGCAACTCTGATGGCAAAGGGAATTTGTTACCTAAAATATCACAGAGGAACTGGGCATAAGCTCCTCACAGAAAATACAGGATGAAGCCATGTAGCTATGCTTCAGTTCCACTAAATTTGGTGGCATTCCCCCACTCACAAATGGCATAATTTGGTCTGATAACTATTCGCCATAGTTGGTCAAAAAAAAGGGGCGGGGGGGGGGTGGAGAAAAAGGAAAGCAGGGATGAGAGAAAGCAGAGAATAAGAGCAAAGAGTCCTGGAATTCCAGAGAAAAGAGGAATCAGTTCTTTGAAGACTGGAGAAAGCTGAAGAAGGAGTAGGAAGAAATCCCAGACATGGTCAAAGAAAAGTCCCTACAAGACTAAAGCTGAAAAATAAAATTTCAAATGTTAGCAATTACTTTCAAGATGTTATCAGCCATCACTAGACTGCTGTCATGGGGAGAAAAAGGCATTACAGCATCAAAGGAAACAAGGAATGTAATGAAGAAAGAAATTAGAGGAGTAATTTGCATCTATTTGGTGGTACAATCTTCAGAGGCACTTTTGTTAATTAGAAGGTTTGAGCCATACATATTAGAGTACTGAGAGGCTGGTGGAAGTCTCCAGAGATGTTTCGAGGCAGCAATTTGGATGGTCACAGAACATTTCTAGAGCCTCACAATTTATCAGCAAAACAAGTTATTTTTCCTTTATCACTTGAAACTTGACAGTCAGAAGGGAAAACGACCAACCTCTTGCAGGAGCCTGTTTCTGTGAGCAAACATAATACTGAAAAGCTCATCTTTTCTTCCAGAACTTTTAATAAGAGGATGGTAATGGCATACTCCCTCTATCCACCGGGGTGTGACTTTATGAGTGTACCCAGTCTTAGTTGTGACCATTTATTCTTCTCTTGTATTGTGGGTTTTATTCCTTTCTTATTATACTTTTGTGAGTGTTTAGAGGACTAGATATCTGTCCTGAGATAAGTAGATCACTAAAAGAATACATAAAGGGACAGAGAGAGTAATTCCCAGCTCCAGTGAAGTCAACAGAGACAGAACAGCAAGCAAATTTAGCACACTTTCTGGTAGTGTTTATCACTTCAGATGTTACTTAGGTAGACTTTTTTTTATCATTAGCATGTAAAATTTCCAATGGCAAAAGTTGAGCACTTAAACACGTACATTTTATGAGACTGAAAAAAGTCTTTGATTTTCACAGACTTCTTTACATGTACCAGTTCCTCTGAAGCTGAGGTCTGAGTGAAGCCTAATTTGTTTTTCTATATACTTTTTTTTTTAACCATAGACATAGAACTTTTCATCCCTTGTACAGAAACTTCCCCAGTCTGAGTGCTTTTACCTTCCTTTCTACCTTTTATTTCCTTTATCTGGGACTTTCTCTGGTCTCCAGGTTCTCCCTTCCCCAGGTGTGTCTCCTGCTTCAGAATATACCATGTCCCTGCCCCTTCCCTGCATGCCCAGCTCCATTCATTAGGTGGGTAATTGCCTGTGACCGTTTCACCTGAAAATACTTTCTTCCAGTCCAATCTCTTATTCCTGCTGGAGTCAAATTGAATCACAGGGTCTAAAATTATCCCTGTGGACAACTCCACAGAGGTAAATACAGTGGGTTTAACTCTGTGCTTTCCTTATATTTCAAAGAGCATTTTTTTAAAAATTCAGCCTAAACATAGATGTTTTCAAAACATATTTTCATTGAAAAGTATGAAAGGAAGAGCTTGTTCATTCCCTTCAACTAATACCTATTCTTTTCACACAGCAGCTGTACCAAATAAAAAAATCTTTTTATTAATCAAAACAAGCAGACTGCTTTCACAGCTTACTTGCTTTTCCCCTCATTACCCATCTTTTGCTGTAACCATGGATCTATCTGTAATGCCAAGTTTTGTGTGTAGGAAACTGTGTTGCTGAAGGAGCTCTGACCAAACTTGTCTGGGAGTCTCGGCTGAAGATCATTCAAAGGATGTGGCCGAAACAAAGACATGTTTCCACCATTCCATAAATAAACCCCCCTAAGTGTAAATTGTGCCCGTTCCTCTCTCCATCTGAACACTTTGGGCTTTTCAGAAAGCTGCTTTTTATGTAAGATTAGAGAGCTGTCTCCCTGACATGATGCTCTGCTTCTCTTCACCATTAGTTGGGCGTTAGTTGTTCTGGCTGTAAATAGACAGGCACAGATGGTACCACGACTCTCTGAGCCTCCACACATCTTGCACTGCAGGGATTTTTGTTATTCTTGTTATCTCTCTAGCAGCTCCTACTCTTTCCTAACAGTTTGTTGAGAAGAAAAAGGGAAGGCTAAAGAACAATCAGTCCCTTTCCTCTCTAGGATTGCTGAAGGCTTTAGACAGGACAGCAGCATTCATTTTGACTTTTTTCTTTGCTAGGGGAAGCCAGCTGTAGGCTCGTCAATGAAGCAAAATTTCTGCCAGCCTCACCAGGTAAAGTCAGTCCTCCCCCAGACAGCTGAGCAGAACTAGATGCCCCAACGGCATTAAACTGCGAGACTCGAATGGCACACCCTCCCTCCGTGCCCTGCAGCTCTGACCACCACACTGAAAGAACCATGACAGATACGAGAAGCTGGTGTCTGGAAAGACTGCCTTGGTGCACAGGAGTAGCGTTTGCAGGAAAACAGGCTGGAACAATTAGCAACACTGAATCTGAGAATCATGGTTAAGAAGGTTGTGACAGAGTCATATCCCCCCCTCCCCATGCACATCATGGAGAAGGCAAAAATGGGTGCTGCTCTTTAGTCTTTCATATAACAGAAGAACAAGATGTTAACTTAAAGGCAACAAATTGAAATCTGATAAAAGGAAGTCAATTTTGTAGAGTACAGTTAACCTCCTACAATAACCACTGAAGCCAAGAACTTAGCGAGGCTGTAAAAAGGATTAGATGTTTGTATAAATTATTAAAGTATTCATTTAATATTTTGTCTATCCCATCTAATGTAAGGTTTTAAGCTTGTGTGTCTCTAGAGAAGTCAAGTTACTAGCATAAGGATCAGAAGTAGCCTCCCTTGCCCTATTAGGCAAATCTCCTATTTGTTTACCATTTGTTTTTTCATCATCTTCCTCTACAGTGTCGGGGAATGGAAGAATCAATGACATGCTAATGGGTGGACCATTCACCTGCTCCTTGACAGCTGTTGCTGCATTTTCACCTATGAAGCTACGAACAAGAAAAAAACTGGTAAAGGTTACCCAGCATGTTCATGAATAGCTCACCTTGCTCCTGGGCCTCAGACTGTTTGTATAAACCTGTGTAACATTTTTTTGTGGGACTAAGCTTTTTCTAATGCCACAGCAATAGACAGAGGAGTAACATATGTAGATGCAGAGCAAATCCCTCTTTTTTTTTTTCTCTCCAAAGAAAGGCATTGAAATAGCAGCAATGCAGCTGTGAGCTGGCTGTAGTGAAATACAAACCCAATCCACTGGGTTTTATAGTCAGGGGATGGTTTCCTTCGTCTTCATCCACCTCTTTTGTATGACTCCAAACTCATCCACCAGTGCCCTGTAATGATACAGCTTATTTTTATACAGGTACAGCTGCAAAACAAAAAAGCCCTCCTTTTACAGGGAGGTACACCCATGTACGCCAGCCATGGGTGGTCCCCAGAGACCTGTGGGCGAGCAGGAGCAGTGTCAGCAGGTGCCCCCGGTGAGCCTGGACCACCACACACAGGGCTCCTCTTCCGTGCTGCTCTTCCCTGCTCTGGGGAGTTTATCTACATCTGTATTTATCACCCCATCACAGGCCCTATCTTAATCAAGACTCCAATATCCTGTAACAGAGGACAGGCTTGCAGGAGAGGAGAGTGAGATGAAAATATTGCGAGAAGGAACATCACGGCTCACCTCTTTTTTAATGAGAGGATTGACTGGGAACAGTCCATTGAAAGGGCTAGACACCGAAGTGATAGATGAATTCCCTAGAATTGCAGTGTTTCAACAAGAAAAATTAAAAGCACCTTAATATTAAATAGAAGCTGTGATGGTTGTGTAGAAATAAATCTATGACAATCTGAAGAGAAAGCAGTTGAAGGCACGAAAAGCCTGATGAGATTATAAATAATATCATATATTGCATTACACCATGCTCACACAATTTGTGTTTCCTCAGCTACTCATTATAGACTGCTGTCAGTTCACCCCTTATCTGCTGCAGACTTTGGCTATCTGTTAGCTCCCCCATAAATGAGACCATTTGGACACCAACGTGTAGAAATGGGAGACGTCTCACTTCTGTGTGGATGCCAATGTATGTGGCAAATCTGGGTGAAATCCTGACTGCGTGAATGGTTCAGGATATGCCAAAATGCATTGGAAAAGGCAAGCAGAGTTGCAGTGTGAAGACAAATAAATATATAATTCACTCAATTGAGTTGGTGGCGCTGGCTTTTAAGTCTATGGAACAGTTATGCCAGTAGTCGGTTTGTTCAGGCTTTTCTGCACTGTTTTTCCTGGAGACTGCGCTGCCGCTCCCAGGGAAGGTTACAGATGTCCTGCTGCAGAATGCAGGAGATGGTTGACTCCTCCATGCTCGGTGCCTTCCAATTAAAACCGGTTGCCTTCCTAGAACGTGTGCATTAGCTGGACACTTGCAATTAGGATCGATACAGAGCTGAAGAAGGAAATATATGGATATCGGCATCCAAAGTTATCTAAAAGCAACCCTTGCAGATCTGTGAGACGCTCTACTCTCTTGCTTACCTGTTTGTTACCTAACTTGCCTTTCAGAGTGGACTCTGTTGGAGAAAAAGCCTGTCACCTATCACGCAGTACTGCAACAGGGTGGGACCCCAAAGAGGTTCGCTTTGGAGGCTGCAGTGGAGGTCTTTAATAATATTCACAGCTTCTTTCTGATTTCTGCCACTGAACACCAGGCTCTGCCGATGAAGAGAGCAGAGCGTTAGAGCCAGGTACGTGTCTGCTACTTAAACCCTAATGCTTTGCCACTGAAGTGAGCTGCTTGTGGGAGTTGCTAGGTAACCATAACCCGCTCATAGCTTATGCGAGCGAGCGAGATACTTCTGATGATGTCATGCTTCAGATTCATATTTCATCTCTTAAAAGAGTTTTCCCTCTGGTTCTACAAGAACAGGTGCGTGGGGGAGTTCTTCAGTGAGGCAGAACTTCCCTGCTCCATCATGCTTATGCAGCTTAATTTCACTCTTGCAAGACACTGTAATAAAGCAAAATTGGCTAGGGCTTCTCAAAGTGTGATTTTAGGGGAGAACATATAGCTGTTCAGATCTCTTTTATCTTCTAGACACCAACTCGAGGGCTAACTCCTTGGAAACACAGACATCTTCATCGGCTACTCCGCTGCCAGCATCTGAACAAAATGATGGCTTACTCTGTAGAAAGATAACGGGAGTTTTATGATTATGCTTTTCAAGAACACAAAAATCCAAATATTATGTGCCAGAAATAGACTGAAGCTGGGAGTTATGCCCCTTTCAATACTAACTATGTGCCTAACATTAATATTTATTAGTGGGAGTCTAGTCATGCCAAGGTGTGACATTACAAGTGTGTGTAGCACATCTTTGACAAGGCAGGTGAGAAAAGCTTCTCAAACCAGGTGCTTTGAACATGCTGTGGTGTGTATGGGATGGATGAGCAGGAAATCAGAGTTGGGGGAGATCTAGCTAGCCTGGTCTTGAGACACTTCAGCCCTACACTTGGGCTGAACAAAGCCTGCAAGGTGTGTGGGTCCTCATTCCTAAGCCCAGAGAGGCTGTACACACAAGGCATGGTGTGGGTGAAGGCTTTCTAGGTGACTCTCTGCCCATATGGGAAGGCAGGGCATGAAGGCAGGTGTCTGGCCGTGGCTGTGTGTGTTTGACTAGCACTGGGGCTCTGCAGATGCATTTGTCATTTTTCCTGGTTTCTTCCCCCAGCCTGACCTATCTGTTCCTCACTGGAAGCCATCATTTTGCTTGGATGTCCTCTCTTAGGTTAGAGGGCGTGCTGTAATCTCTGAACAGGCTGGTCTTCTTGTCTCCTGGTCTTTTTCTTCAGTGGCCACCGTGTGCATTGGCACCAGCAGGAGCATCACACTGCAGCGGTAGCTGGTGTGAGCAAGGAGAAATCAAACCCTTTGTCTCCTGTCCTCCAGCACTCTTGCATCCTCTGGGAGCTACTGCCTTCATCCCTGACACGCCTAACTCTGTCTACTGGTTGTTGTCTCCCTGTTTGCCTGTCTGGTTTGATCTTTTTCTTTATCACTGTCTCTCGCTGTCCTTCTCCCCCACACTCTTCCCCGTGTGTGCAAATTCCTAATCAGTGCGGAGCGCAGGTCCCAGGCGTGTGCTATGCTGGGCTGCTGCGGCAATTAGCTAACGTTTGGAAAGTGCTGAGCAGCACGGTCTCTGGCATGCTATTTTAAGTGCGCAGTCTTGATCACATATACCAGTCTACCTGGCATGAAAGGAACTGAGGCAGAGCATACAGCTGATGTTCCCTGGGCTCTGGACGAGGGCCAGTGTTAAATGTACTGTTTAGCACTGGGAAGACCATTTTCTGCAGAGAGAGAGCAAGCAGGCACTCGTTAGGACAGGCATAGTCCAGTGAGAAAGATGATATGCCCCACTGTCAGCAAGTGCTTGGTATCTTCACCTATTCAGGGTGATTAGACAAGAACCCCCCTCCCTCCAAGATGAACTGTAGGAAACCTTTCTGCTTTGTGTCACTTCCACAGAAATCATTGGGATGATTTGCATAAATATGCAAGTGGTAATCAAACCTGGGGAGTTCAGCTGGTTTATGGTACATTTTTTTGTACATATGGTACATTTTTTTTGTACAAAGCAAATAGATTTTCACTCTGCTTAAACTGCACAAGGTCATTGAATTGAGCAGGGACCAAAGTAATGGAAGGCACATTTTGATCCCCTGCTTCTTGGTATGATACGTCTCCTGGGAGTTACTGACAGTTACTGTCACAGCCAAAGAGTGCAGCAGATCTGCTGATCCTCTAGTAATGGTGCTGTTCTTCTGCCTGCAATTTTCTAACTAGTTGAAAGCAGTAAGTAAATGAGGACGATTACAATTGCTGATCCCGTTAGGAGACTTTTCTTTCATGTATATTTTACATACTGAGACACTCTGCTAAATCTAATTTACGAGCAAGAAAGAGTCTATGAAGAATTAAGGACTGAGATTCCTCACTCTTGACGTTTTCATTTTGTTTTCTGCTTGATTCCCTGCTCGTTCTGATGTTCAGACCAGAAATTAACACATACTCCACAAAGCTTCCCGGTATTTTATAGAAAGTACTCAAGGGTTTTGTGTGGCTGTCCAACAATGGCAGAGCAGAGGACTCCAGAGCTTTACAGAATGATCAAACACGTAACTTCAGCCACATCAGTTCGCATATCATTAAAACTGGGAACTAAAGATTGGATGATTTTTCAGAACTGAAGTAAATGAAGACCAGCATAAGAACTGAACCAATATGAGGATTTAAGTATCATTCTCTTAATGACCTGACACAATCCTGCCATTTTTGTTTTAATAAATTACTTAAGTGCCAGCTAAGAGAAAGTCAATTACCTAGAAATCTGGTAATCATTTATGGAGTTGTCTAAGAAACCAGCACTTCCCAGTTACACAGTGAAATATTTATGACTTCTGACTAGTGGTGATGCATTCTCAAGGCAGATGATCAGATTGTGCATAAAACAAATCAGGCATCGGTAGTTTAGGAAGGTGTCATTAAAGTCCACAGTTTTGAGGGGCTTGTAACTTTCTGATGCAAACACTTTGGGGAATGAAGTTTTTCATTGCTCGGTCCCTTCCTGAAGATGACTCCTTTTAAATGTTCATAATTTTTCTAGCCTCATATCTATGTTTGAAGAACACATTATATCAGCATACTGTTTCGTATGATTAACACTGGTATCTGCTGATGAAAAAAGTATGGTGATACAGGATAAGGGGTGGACTTAAGAGCGTACATGTAACTCAACATTTCAAACATTGAGGGCCAACGATAAATGCTTCACTGTACAACTTGATGATGGCAATCCGATATATTCACAGAGGGAAAACATTTTTCATTGAAGACAAATTTTTATGCTATGTTGGTTTGAATAATCTGATTTTTCGAAACAAGTGGCATGTTAATAAATGTTTAATAAAATACTGCAGGAATTGTAAGCAGTGTTAAAAAGTACCCTTTCTTGGGATTAAGGTTTCAAAATTTTTCTCCCAAGTTTTTTATTGTGTTCTCATCTTGTCATACAGAGACAGCTTGTAGAAACAGTTGTGATTTATTATGCTCAAGAGAAAACAGCTTTCCTGGATGAAGGTATATATTAGGAATAGCTGGGTTTTAATAGTTAAGCTTGTGTTTGCACTGTGACAGTTAGTTACATTTCTGTTTTTGTAGGAAAAGCCATGTCTGCCCTGGCCCATATGGCACGATTGTCAGCATTTCCGTGGCAGCTGTCCTCCAGTGCCGAGGACTGGGGTGAGATCACCTCGGGCGTGGAGCAGTGCAGCCCTGCACTGTTCACCTCCGACAAGGAGGCTGGAAGCATGATGAAAGGTGCTTCTCCCCAACCTGCAAGTTACACAGATGCTTTTCACTACAGAAAAATGATGCTGTGAGATTAAAACAAAAGTAAGTGCCCTTCATCCCAGCTCCAAATATGGTTCATGGCTTTTTATTCAATAGCAAAAATCTTCCAAACAAAGCCCTTCTGTAGGGGTAGCTGTGCCTCTGGCATACATCCCTCCAGGGAGCTGCAAAGCAGTGGCAACTGGGAGGTCCCCCTGAAGACACCAGCAGCCACCGCACAGGGCCGAGGGATGCACTCCCAAGCGCCCTCCACAAAGGCAGCGTGGGCACGCCACGATGCTGCCACTGCTGCTTGAGGCAAGAGCCGCTGCTGAAGTTGGCTACGGCCTCCGAGGAAAATGATGATCGGTTGCATTTTATTTTTATACCCTGAGCTTTCATCTTTACACTGGTAAAGGAACAGCTGCCTCTAATCTCGCTTCTAAATCCTGAGCCTGGTATGGCAACCTCTCCGGCATCGTGGATGCTATCCTCAACTGGCCAATGAGACTCAAATGCCAGCTGTTATCCTTACGGCAACTATGTGTGGCATTAGTTGTGGGCCTTTTTTGCTGCCTATTTAATTTCGCAGTAGCAGTTGGGGCTTGGGAGTCAGAGCAAAACTCTGCAGTCGCTTCTCTTGCTAAACACTCAGATTCACTCACTGGAGGGTTGTTTGGGGCTGCTTTGACACTAAAGGTTTCATTTCCAGAGACACTCACATGGTGATGCAAACTGCCAGGGGAATTTAAGCGCAGATGATTAATGCATAGTAATGTAACCTGTGGACTAGCTGAGCTGCTATTCCTCTGGAAAGACTGCCTTGTAATATCTCATTTATATAAGAGCAATGAGACACTCTGGCCTCAGAAGTGCCATGGTGTGAGCTCACCATTTCCATAAGAAATGTGAAGGGGGAGCATGAGGATTCTCGGCAGGGTAGGCAAAATGCAGCTCTTCCCACCATGGATGAGACTCGGCAAAGGCTGCAGGGGCGAGGCTGCGGGAAGGCGGGCTGCTCTGCCTATACGTAGATCTGGTCTGGCAAAGAAAATAGTCTCCATACACATTAGCCCCTTAGTGTATTTCTGCCTTTTGGAAAATAAAGAGGGGACCTTCATTTCAAATGAATGCAAGGATGTGGAAATGGATCTACCATGTGTGGAAGCTCTTCCTCTATCGACTGGGGAAGAGCTCAGTGGAGGTGAAAGAAAAATTATTCCCATCTTCCCTGAGACTGGTAGTTAAGTATGAAAAAGCAGTCCCCCTTCTTTTTGCTAACTTTTACTAAAAGTGAGCAATTCCTTCCAAAAAGTTGCCTGCCACATACTTCTGTGTGGGTCAGTGGAGGCAACACTGAGTAAACCCAACTCCTTTGGAGGACAAATGAATGCCTGGGAAAGAGACAGGGGGAAAATATAGAGCAAGTGCAATCTGAGAGACTGGAAAGAGGTCATTTGCTCTTTTTGTCACAAACAGTAGTTTTATAAAGGGCTTCACAGTTGGTGCTTGTATCCAGATAAGATTTAGTACATATTCTTTCTGATGGTGATGAATTGCATTAGTCAGAAGAGATCCTTTTCCAGATATGCAAGACAGAAGGCTTGGATGGAATATACTCTGTTACAGTGACTGGAGTAGTACTAAAGGTGCAAGCTGCAGTGTGCCTTCAGAGCTAGTGGTTTGTTGACTTAATATTCCTCTTCCAGGAAAGCCAGCATGCCGAACTAAGACCAGGCATCTTTCATGTTCCTGGCTGCAGGCTTGTGGTTTGCTCAGGCACCCAGGGATTATTGTCATGTGTCCCCTTGCCCAGCCTTCACCCCACAGAGAATACAGTATGTTAAAATGTGAGATATCCTGGTGATAGAAAACATCGAGAAGAGAGATTCATGCTTAAAAATATGAATTCTTCTCCTGACTTAGATTCACTAGCCTTCTAGTCTGAGCCCATAGCCAGAACTGCTGAACACCAGCAATTCATGTGAAGATGGTTCTTTTACATAAACAAATATATGCACAGATGTACGCAGGGAGACATCTACAAACGTTTGCAATTCACTGTACTGACAGAGGACATAAACAGTATGAGGGATGTTGAAATTATTTTGTGGAGAAACATGCAATAACTTCAGCCTCACACGATTCCTACATATTCCACATAGCCTCCATTGTCGTTTAGTAACTCACAATATGAATAATTTTTAAAAGTTGTAAAAAAGCTCTTTATCTTCTTTATCAGACTAGGTAACAGAAATGATAGCAGCTTCTATCTCATGCACAAGCAGGGCACCACTCCATTCCTGGCAGTGTAGTCCCGAGATGTCTGGTTTTCCTCTGGGCCATGCTCCAGTGATTCATCTACTGTGTTCGGTCCATCTTACCTCCCTTCTCTGCCAGACTCATTAGCCTTTCTGCTCTATTGCAGGCACAGAGGAACCTCCTACCCACCTACGCTAAACCTAAAAAAGCCAACAGAGTCTTTGGGTCATGTATTGTCTGTGCTGAATATACTGATTTGCATAAATATATATTAATTTTACTTCCTCTGCCAGCACACTGCACTGCGAAGAGTTTTTAATATTTATCATGCGTGTACTGGGAGTGGTCCTGCTCGCTTGTGGTATCCCAAACACCTCTTGCTTTCCAGGATGGGAAAGCATAGAGAGCAGAGCAGCTAAGGAAGAAATGTTTCGGGCCCTTTCCACTAAATGAAGGCTGGATTAAAAGGGCAGACGCCCGACCTGCTGAAATGGAGACAGGAAAAGAAGTGAAGTTTTCCCTCTGTCACCCTGTGCTGAGTTCTGTAAGGGAAAGGGTCTCAGTGCCTCCTGGCAGAGTTCTGGGGCTTCTGTCTTGACCCTCCTTTTATCAGTGTATGCAGATTATTTTTCTTTAGACTTAAACAGTGAGAGAGGGTGGGAAGGGCAGATGGATTGGAAAAAAAGGAGAGGCAAAAAAACCTAATGAGTTGTATTATTCTTTGCTCATGGGCTTTGTCCATATTCTAGAATCGCCTTAGGATTAAGTCTTTTTAGAGATATGGAGAATGTCTACCTCAGACATAATTTAATCTTTTTTCCCCTTTTATTGTATTAGCAAATCCCCCCACATACCTTCCACTGAAAAACAGATCACTTTGAAATGCATCACCTGGGCTAATCCTTTGTTTTCAACTGCACTGGTCATGCTTGGGTACTCTTGGTTCCTACTCTTCATGAGTTTGTAGTTATCAAGAAATATTAAAAGTAAACATGAAGGCCTTTTACACCAGCATTAGAGTCCTGATCTCTCAGGGCAGTCAAAACCTCAGTTTTGCTTCTCTGCTACTTTTTTTTCTCAACTCGTTTCTACAATTTTTTTTTCTACAAAATCCTGACATAGCAAAGGCTAATCTGAAAGAATTTTGTTCATCAAGCATTGCCTTTCACTAGTAAGCATGTCCTGTTAGAGCTGTAGTGTTTCTCTCTGGTTCTTTGATTGCCGATCTATGAAAGCTCGTAGCCAGTCCACTTGGCTTGAACAAGGAGAAAGCTGACAGGAGGCCCTTCAAGACCCTGTTCTTCTTCTGCTGCTTGCAAGCTAGTTCTGAGCTACTAATTCCCCCTCCCCCCCCAAAAGTAATAGCTTTTATTTTGTCTCATTTGTTCATTAATTCCCAGTTCAAAACAATGTTTTGTTACCTGATTTTGCTTCTGCAGCCACAAGTAGCTTGAGAAAGACTGATCTGTTTATGTGCAATTTAAAATGGATGTCTGAGACACTGCTTTTTTAAATAATTGCTTTGTATCACTGACTGATTTTCTACTAAACAGGCACAGTTACTTAAATGATGCTGTGATATTCACACTTTGTCTTCTGTTCAGTTCCAGGAAATTTGTCTCATGAGGATTAGACATGCTGCCATCTGCAATACAGACATTTCTATCAGCGGATATGACCAGGAAAATCTACTGTTTGTGAGTAGTTTCTTCTAAAAATAAGCACTGTCTCTTAAAAGTGAAACGGGAGAGTGACATGTAGCTTTAAAACTATTCCTCTAGTTAGTAGCAGAAAATAACCCACATCTGTAACTATTTTGTAAGGCAAATACCACGGGCATGGAGTGGGGTGCTAATCCCCTCCCAGCCCAAATACAGCTTTTGAACCTCTGTCCCACAACAGTAGTGGGACCATCAGCTGGATTTGAGGGTCTCCAGCCAATGGTCCCAACTCCATTCACCTCTTGGGGGGGATGTGAGCCTCCTGTTTGTTCACATGGTGGAAAGGAGTTGCAGTAGCAATGGGCAGGGGAATGGCATGGACACCCAAGCTACTGAGATGGGAAGGGAAAGCTAGCATGGGTCGGATTAAGGGGCAGGATCAGACCTTCTCCTTATCCCATAGGACCAACCTGGGCAGGCACCAAAGCCTCCATACATCCTGTGAATGGCACAGCAGACCTTCTTTTGCAAACTGCTAACCAAGACAGTAAATCAGAACTTATCATCAGTAAAGTAACATACGACAGCTCTTCTTGTCTCTCTCTTAGCACTAGGTCTTTTGTGCCACCAGGAGACAATTAAATTGACACCATCTTCTTAATATACTTGCTTGAATGACGGGATTTGTCACTCCTGGCTGCACCTCTGCTTTAGCTTCAGACAGGATTGTTACCTTTGTAAATACTGCTTGGGCAGTAACGCATTAAGCACAAACAGTAAGTGCCAGTTGTCATCCTTTCCCACAAACCCACAAGGGGAGGAGATTTTTGTCCCCTCTGTTAGAGACAGGCCATAAAAAGATCACTGATTTAGTCTCTGGCACAGCTGAGAGGGCAGAGGCCTGTGGCCAGGAGGCAGGGGGCAGAAATGGGGCAGGAACTTCTTAGAAAGGCAATAAAAAAGTCAACTAGTTATAGTTTATGAAAATGATGACCAGTAAACAATCTACCATTTAGCCTCCGTCGTACTTAATCATTAAGTCTCAGTGTGACAAGTGAATGAAAGCCTTCATTTGCAGAAGTGCCTCATTTCTGGTTTGTCTAAGGGAAACAACCTGAGAGGTTTTTTAAGGCTCCTGTTTGGCTTCAAGGCAGGGCCAACCTTGTCTTTAAAAATTATGGCTTTCTAACAGGGGCACCTGAAACATCTAGCATCTTGGACTTCCAGATCAGAGAAATAATCACTACTGGCACTGAAAACAGAGAAAACATCTTCCATGCCCTACGTCTCCCTGTCCCATTGGCAAGAGTTCAAGGACAGTCCATTATCCACCCTTGGTCAGGAATCAGTGGGGCACTTTTGGGGTCTTGTACTTCACAAAGTCCATGGAAGAAAAGTAATCTTCAAGCAGTCTTAGCTAATGGGGTGAACATGATGTGAAGCACTCCTTTGCTTTCTGACAGCAGGACACATATAGACCGAATCAATTTCCATCTTCCAGATTGTCACTCTTAACCATACGCATCTCCTAGAGCCAATCCAGTAAACAAAAAGGGAAAAGTATTCACACCAGGGCACTGAGCAAAGCAGTGGGGAGTCTGCTGAGAAGAGGCAACCGCGGAGCCAGCCGAGTGGCACTGTCCTGGTGCATTACCTGTGCTCTGCTCCAGGCATGGCATCCTCCAGGCAGTCCCACTGATGAATGGGCTTCAGGGGCACTTTTTGTTGGGTATGAGCACGAGATGGCAGAATCTGAGCTTTTAAATGAGTCTGATTTCAGATAGTTTTGGTCTGGGTTGCTTCTTGTGACTTGTGCAAGCTACAAAAGGCATGAAAGCAGCAGGAACTTAGCTGGAGAGTGTAATCTGGAGAGCTCATGCATGATGTGGTGCAGGAGAGAGTTGGGAGAAATTTGTGGAAAATTAGCAGGAGAAAATGGTGAAGGCTTGTCAAAAAGAATTTCTTTACAAAGTGATGCTCTAATCAAAGCAAGTGGTAAGAAATCCTGGCCACTTGGACCCTACAGTTACTCTGGGTGAAGAGACAAACAGTCTGCACTGGCTGGTCCTGTTCTTATTCCCCTCAAAAGCCAGAGCTCTGGGGTGGCTCTTTCATAAATATTTTACAGCACAGCTCACTATGCAGCTGGCAGGCTGAGGCCAGTTGTGCGGCCATTTCTGTCCCTAATGGCCTGATCCACTACAGCCCATGTAAATCAGTGAGAAATATTCTCACGGGAAAATGGGGTCTTGAAAAAGACCCTGAAATACGGCAGATAAATCAGCAGCAGTGTTGGCATTGCATAAAGGGCAGGGTGAATAATAATAGCAACAAAGAACTCCCAGCATCCAGAAAGCGTGGCAGAGGTTAGGCTCTGCCACCAAGACAGTTGTTCAGGAGAGATCGAAATGTTTTGAAGGAAAGCTTAGTGGGGCAATTCCACAGGGAGCTACTAAAAGGCTCTGTTCAGCGCTGGCCAAGGATGCTGCCACAGAGCATGGCCTCTTCAGCACTTCTCTGTCTCCAAGCATGCACGTCCCATAGCCCACCGCTCTGTTGCAGGTGGTTCAGTCCATCCTGGTGGGCTGTGAAAACTGAAGCCTGCTCCCCAGCAGCCTGTTAAAAGGTGCCTCCAGCAACCTGCACTCTGGCCAGCTCTTGCTGCCCTCCCGGCAGCCACCATGGCCATTTTCAGCTCGGCAAGTGGCTTCTTTTCCTATGGAAATTCAAGCCTGGAGCTGGAAGCTCCCACGATCCAACCTCACCCTCCATACTCCCAGTGCAGCATGTTGCCAGAACTTCCCTTGCAGACCCTGGCCAAGTTCCCACTGGCCACTGCATTCCCAGCAAATTCTCCCTGCATCCCTTCAGGGAAGCCTTAGGGGAGCACATTACCAGAGCTATCTCCACTGTACACTGGCTCTTTGGAGTCTGGACAGACTGCAGTCTTCTCAAATGTGTCTGTTCTTCAATGGATTATTTTTTAATTTCTTCAACAATTAATTCTTGGTCTGTACCCTGACTCACTGAGTGCTGTACCTTTCAAGTAATGTATGCTAATGTTCATCTGCTCTGGATTTTATAGCTAGTAGTGGTGAAAGACAAAATCTCAATATTGCCCATTACACTGCAGCTAAAAAAAACCCCAACAACCTCCAAGATGACATCTGTTGTAGCCAAAGTTCATATATTCCTTCATGAAAATTCAACTACATTAAAAAAAAAAAAAAAAAGACTTTGCAATAGATGGAGGATGATTCATGCTTAAATATACAGATGAATGTCACTCAAAATTCTCTCTTTTCCCTAGGCCTTGCTGTTTTGTGAGTCCTGCCAGGGAGGAACTATGATCAGTGCTAACAAATCTCTGTTTTCTCACCTTGCCCTTCAGCATTTCATCAGAGATAACAGTAAGATCTGGTGCTCTTTTGACATCATGCAAATAGCATTCCCTGTCTCTCTTCTCCTTACTCCTGCTTTATCTTTCACTGCTCAGCAAATCTTCACATGAAGCTAACGTTTAGCTGCAAAAATGAAGTGTATGGAGGATATGCTTGAATACAGAAAGTAGCAGGACTGTCACTGTATGGCCCTTTCTGGAGAAATTGGCCCCATTTCAGTGGCTGGTGAACAGCTGCCTCCCAGCTGAGATTTGTCAGCTAAAGAGAAGGTGATACAAAATCTAGCAAAAGCGACAGAGAGCTGTGAAAACTGAGGGGCTTCTTTCTGGCTGTACCCTGGAAGTGCCCAAGCCTGGGCATTTACGTCCCTGTGAAGGATGCCCGGGCGTGTACGAGCAGCAGACCTGCTCCCAGCAGCTCCCTCTGGGAAGAAACGGGCCCCTGCAGTGAAGGGATGATGAGTGCCAACTAGTAGAAGAAACCAAAGCTGAAGCCCTGAGACAGGCACCCACATTGATGTCTGGCACAGTCTCCTGTATCGCTGAGCTGCAGAAGTAGGTCAGAAACTTAAGAGAGAGACTGTAGCATTTCTATCCAAGTAGCAAGTGCTTCCTTGGACGATCCCTGATTTACAGCTGCTGAGTGTCTTCTCATTTCTCTTGGTCACTTCAGTCCCTTGGTCGCTTTGGCTAACATCCAAAGCCAACCTGGGTCTCCTGCTCCCCCTATGCAATGCCTCAGGGTGAGGTGGAAGCTGGAAAGATGTGCTGGATCACAGGAGGGAGTAGGATGCTACTGCAGCCATTGCTATCTTCCATTTTGAATGCCTGCAGTGGCAAAGTGAGGTGGGACCATCCTGCCACAGACTCACGTTTCCATTACATGTTTCTGAGGACTACAATTGGCTGTAATTCAGAATGAAGTGATTGCAGTTTTGTGGGGGAAGATTAGCCCGCTAAGACGCTGGCCTACCTCCAAAGCAGCCACAGCTGGATTGTCAATTAGTTGGTGGCATGTGACACCAGGTTGCAGGAATGAGACAGGGAACCTGACACCCACGTAGGTATCCTACAGAAACCATGGAATTAAAATACAGGGCAGGGACCCCACAGACAGGAGAGCCAATGGAGAGAAGCACGCAGACATGGAAACCATTGCCCAGGGGAGTCTGGTGCTGAGCTGTGCTTTGCACAATACAAACTTCTAACATCTCTCTTACATTGCCAGTTAAAGTGGGAGGTTTTGTCTGCCAGAAGCAAAGAGGCACTACCAAATGCTTACGTTTTTTATTATTATTATATCATTCAGCTTTCATGTACCCATGAGTCTCACAGCAGGGACGGATCCTCAGGGAGGATGCTTCAGCGGGGTCCTGGGAGACTCTAGGCCGGGAGGGAGACCATGCCAAATATGCCACACCAGGCAAGGGAGGTAGGATGCCAGCCAGCAACTGTGAAGACTACTTTGAGGTTAAGTTCGGGGGTTTTTTGTCCTTCTTTCATGTCTCAGGATGTTCTGACTTCTGAGGTTTTTATGGTTGCTCTGGTAATTGAGTGATTCTCTGTGGGAATAAAAATGTTATTTACAAAAATCCCTTGCAAAAAAGTGACAGCAATTTTTGTAATACACACTGCAATCACAGCTACCAGAGCGCTGATTAAAACCAAGGGCCACCCCTGCAGATACACAGGGAAAATCACTCACGGTCTCTGGCAAATCACAATTTCGCATGCTGGCAACCCACCAAAGTGCCCCAGCTCAGCCCTGGCCAGTAAAAGCATGGGAACAGCTTTTTCATGTGTTTCTCCACTAAGGTTTGGTGTTAATGGAACAGGATGTTCCAATAACCTTTTAAAAGGTTGGACCAATTCAGTTGCTTGGGTTTGCGAGAGCCAAGCTGCATTAGTCCCGTTATTGGGTAATAAGTGAAGGGAGGCAATGTAGAGGGGAGCAGGGCAGTGGTTTAAGGTGATTTCACATGGCAGTTGGTATAAAAAGACAGATGAGCTGACCAGTCGGGAATCTGGCTTGCTGACAAGGGACCAAGGAGACAGACACCCACAAGGGTGTTGTCTCTCCCTGGCATCACCAGTCCCTGAGCCAGGCTGCACCTGGGCAGCTCCGCTACTACCATCCTGGAATGAGAGGGATATGTGGGGATGAATAATTCGGCTGCAAGTCAGCTCTCCGACTGCACAGCATTTTTTTCTGGGTTGCTATTTTTAATTTAGATACTCCCACATGTGTGTTTGGTAGATTAGAGATATATGAGAAATAGGAGAAGGTGGCTGACGCAGGCAGGTAGCAGAGCCTGGGGGTGGTGGAGGTTAGCCAGCACTGGCCTAGAGCCAGGTCCAGTGCCACCTTCCCGCTCGGGGCTGAGCACCTCTGAGTCCTCCTTACTTCGGTGGGAGCTGAAAGTGCTCAGCGCTGCTTGCGTGGATTTACAGCTGTGTTGGCAATCACAAAGAAACAGTGGAGGTGCCTGTACAGTTACAGGCAGGGCTGGATGTCAGGGAATCTGGGTTCAGTTTTGAGGTCAGCAGCTTACATCCTCTGCATAAACCTTGTAAATCCTCTCCCTTGTACTTCCAGATTCATTAGTGTGAAAATCATTACCACTGCTTCCTTTGGTCTACCTCACCTAGTTATAACCTCCGGGGAAGAAACCATCGCTGCTTGTTTATAGCTATAGAAGATAACTCACGGGGGAGCCTCTTCTGTTTTAAGGTGGCATCTTCCTATTATATTTTTTCATCACAAACACCAGAAGGAGAGAGTTGTCAAAATGGTTTAAGGGGAGAAAGGTTTTAGGTGCAGCAGCTCAATGAGGAGGTGAGGCACTGTAGGAAACAATGGGACAGAAAAGCTGCCAATTTGGGCAAAAGCAAAACTATTGCTACATGCTCATCTTTGTGAGAATCTGGATTTCCAGAAGACACTGGCTGGCATTTTGATTTTTACACTAGTTCCTACGGATTATAAAACCAAAGATCAAAGCATAAAGGAAATCCTATCATGTCTGAGAATCTTTTCTTTTTCCCCTTGCTGTGTATACAGTGTTTTCCAATAAATTACTTCAGATGAGACCTAATACTAATAATAACTGCTTTTACAAAGCCTAGACTGCTTTTGCAAATCCCTGGCTGGTAAAGGCATTCATGTGTTCCTGTGGACTCAAGGAAAGCTTTGAAATTTAGAGTAGTTCACTTTCTTCTTAAGTTATAAGGAGTCTCAGCTTTTCAGCTGTAAGTCACTGGATATGGGGAAACTCTTAAAAATGAGATAAGAGGGAAGCAAGTATTTGAAACCCAAAAGTGAAATAACTAATGTCAGATCATCCCGTAGACTACTGCCAGGGTTGGGGAAAGCACCCATGTTTCTAAGGCATGGTGTACTGTGCTACCCCCTCTCAGCATCGAAATAAAGGGCTTTATGTAAGAAAAGCCCTTTACTTCAGTCTTTATTTCTTGATCTTTGTGATCAAGAAAAATCTTGGACTATTGCTTAATTGGTCGATTCCAGGTCAGGAAAATCGGTTGCTGCTCCCAAATTTTGGGGGAAAAGAAGGGAAATAGAAAAGGAATCTGTAGTGATGAAGAAGCCAACATCCTTCATAACAGAAATTTCATGACTAACGGTTCACAAAGCCTGGTGGTCAGTTTTAACCCTGTGATATCCAGGAGACTGGAATAAAAAGCACTTGCAGTTACACTCAGTTCAGAAAGTAGGTCACTAGCCAATGAGCTAAATGTCTAATAAGCTCCATTTATCATGCACCTTTGGCCTCCTGACTTCTGGGAAAACAATGAGCACCAACAAGTTCACACCACATGGTGGCTTCTCACACCAACATTTTACAGAGAGTAGCTACAATTTTAAAACACAAAACAGCATGCCAGACAACGGTTTCTCCTTCTTTCCTAAAACATTAACTTAATCTTCAAAAGCTACACTTGCCTGCAGCCCCCAAACAGCAAGGCTACAGCACCAAAATGGAGTCTGGCTCAAGATATGGAACCCTTGGAGGCATTAAGGCAGGAATGGATTGCTTTTTATCATTAGAAAGCCAAGACTGTGTCTACTTTCCTAGGGGATACAAGGCATTCAGTTTGCAGCTGGTACTTCCCCAGATACTGAGCCATGCGCTGCCCCAGAATTAGCTTTTGCATAGGCATTGCAGATTTTCTTCTCTCTAATGGCATATCTAAAGGCATGATGTCAACTTCTTATACACCTTTTTACCCACCTAATTCTCTTCACTCCCTCCAGGTTTTTGGAAAGTTGTTGGTATGTAAATTTTTCTTTCTAGTTGGTCTTCTCCAGTTTTGTCGAAGCTCAGACGGATAGAGAGACAGCCCCTAACCAGCTTTCAACCTGTGAATAAGCTGCAGTACACTCACTTAGTAGACTTCTATCAGGAAAGCACTGACATTTGATTTCCCACCAGCAATTTGGTAAGTCATAGACTTACAATAGCATATGGTAACCATCTTCCAACACATCTGTGCAGCCAGTGTCTGTGCTGGCTCCTAGCTCCAGAGTCCCTCAGAACACAGACGAGCTCCCTGAAACTCCACAGCATTTGGAAGATGTTTTGGAGACATCACTCAACAACCTTCATCAGCATCACTCCAGGTCATGGACTGCTCTCAGTATGCCAACATACATTTGTGACACTGGATGTAAGGAGGTACCACCACTCGCACAGGCAGGGTCACTGCTCCTCAGCATGCTGTGAGTCCCAGCATGTCCGGCAGTCCAGAAACTGCTGCCGAATGGCTGTCCACAGTGTCCTGCGGGAAGCATCCTGTGTTGGATTAAAACCTCAGCCGCAAGTAGGCATGCGTGTTAGAAGCCCTTGGTTTAGGAGGAAGAGAAGTGAGGAGTCCTTCAATGGAAGCCTGAAAGCAAGTAAGTACTCCTCAATTTTTCTATCCTTCTTTATACAAATGATGGGCCATTTTTTCTCCGCATACAGCAAAGCACTACATAAAGAACAGGCACTAAAAATCCTGGACAGGCCTGAAGAAATCTTACCGTTGTGTTCACGCAAAAGCAGTGCTAATGTGGGCTGGGGATTCTGGGTGTCAAGCTACCTTCTAATCTTAACTCCTCTAGTGGGCTTTTGAATGTTAAAGAGTAGAAAACAATATTTAGATTAGCATAAGGTTAACACTATAAGTATTGGGTTTGCAAAACCTACTTAAAAACTGCAAACAATACATGCTCTGCTTAGATTTGGGAATGTTAAGAGGAAAAAATACATCCAAAGAAACCCAAGAATCTGGGTAGGAATCTGACTGTATGGGCTGTCAAAGTGCCTGAATGGTATTTTGGTATTTTGTTTACTTCATGCAAGTTCTTTTTCACAAGTTCAAGCTGAACTAAAAAAAAGTGGACTTTGGCTGCTGAAGCAACCCTGTACTTCTCATATAGGACACAACAACAGGACACACAGACAGGTCACCGCAGCATCACTGTGGGACTGCATAGCTTGAAGCAAAACTTGCCTTGAATTCCAGAATATAACTTGGCATTGTTGAGTTTATTTATGGCAACAGAACCTAAAATGAGCTGTACTCTCCAAAGAGACACTCTCAACTGTTTAAGTTGCACTCATGTGAAAAGTCTTACATTGTTGAAATATAGCTACTTAACATTTCAAATATATCTTCTTTTTTTAGATATATCATATAAGTCTCAAACATCTTCTATTAAGAAGCAATATACTCCACTTTCTTATACAGTTTTTGTGACATCTTTTTCTATAATTTCAGCTACAAAGAGAAAATGAGTGGCAGGTTTTATAACATCAAATCCTGAAAATGAGGTGTTAATTGGTATTTAGGAATTGCAGTCCAGAGCTTTGAATCGTCCTATTAGTTATCTAATCACTGGGAAGCAAGCAGATTTCCATCTAGTACCAACGGATCTGAATAGCATATGCATTATAGCTAACAACCAAGACCATTCTATGTAATGGACTTAATAACTCCCTAGTCTGTGTGGCATTAAATATATCTGATAGTCACATGAAAAAATTAATAAAATAGCAAAAAAAAGGACAAAAGTTAAATCATAGATGATCATTAGGAAAGACCACCAGACTTCAAACAGCATCCACAATGCTTTACCAATCCTGTTCTGCTTCCTTCCCAAAGAAAATTAAATGAAAAATTCCTTTAACAGGACTCAGAGCTGCAAATAGTGCTAATGAAGAATATAAGGTACCTACAATTGCACAAGACAGCAGGGGATCGTAATAGCATCATAGCTTTCCTAGCCGTAATGTATGCAATATCCTAAAGCAGCACAATAGTCTCTCTGCTGGACCATGAGCAGGCTTCTCCTCTCCCCTGTGCATGCCATCCCTGCCATCGTGGCTTGCTGGGTCCAGTATCTAGCTGCTCTTCTGCTGGTCCTGCTTGGGCTCCCCCAAAAATAGCCTTCACCATCCCCAGATCCAATCCGAACCCCTTCTGGGTGTCGGGGCTCCCAGCCCAGCACTTGTTTCCCCCCTCTGCTTCACTATTGGGCTGAGAGTCTGACTTCTGACAGCAGGTTATCAGCAACTTCACTCCTCCTAGGACCTCCCCGTTTATCATCTCTTGTGTTTGTTGGTGATGGAGTCCTTACTGTGTCAGTAGAGTGCGGCACACAGGTTTGGACAAAGCATCACACTCAACATTTTGTGAAATTTCTCACACTCAATTTATCAAGCTGTTCTTATGCGCTGTTGGTTTTTTTGGCAGATTTTCCTCCCTATCCGGGCATCACACAGAAGCAGCAGATTGGTAAAGGAACATAAAATACTAATTTTAAAATGCAGAGATGTCCTGCAGCTTTCACATCCTCACAACAGTCCATCATGCCCAGAGGGCATGACTGAGCGAGGTGTCAACAAAAGCTATCCTTACGGGAGGCCAGCTCCCTTCTTCGGCTCCTTCTGTAGTCAACAGAGAGAGCAGGGGGTCTGACTTGGGTACCCTGCATTGCCGCTGGATGAATGTTCTCCCTTAGTGCGAAGCCTTCCTCAGCTAAAACAGGTCCTGGTGAACACTGTCCCCAGCCCCATGCCCGGGGGGGGGCCACAGAGTCCCACATGCAGCTCCTCACTGGCCCAGGACAACGTGACCCACACAATCTGGCTACCTTAGGTATTAAACGGGCACAATGTCCTGGCACAAGAAAACAGTCTGTTTGTCCTTTCCAGCACTACCTGCTTTATCACCCCAACAGCAAGAAGCTGCAAGAAGCTGCCATGGCTCGGTTGTAAAAATATGCTGATGGGGAACAGCATTGAGTCACCATTCATGACCATCACTCCTGGGCTTAGGTCATTCTTAAGTGAACAAGTGATTTTCTTACGTCAATAAAGTATGAATCAAGGTATATCCTGTGCTGAAATTGCATGTCCTTTGCTTGAATCTGCTTTTTGGGACAGGAAGGCATGGAACATCCTCTCCTGCCTGTCTCTAGCAAGGCATTTCAATGGGAGTAAGGAATGCTGAGCGAGCTTATCCGGTACATCTGGTACGCCTGCAAGCCGTGCAGGCAGTTTTGCTGAAAAATGTGCAGAAGAACCTTCCCCCTGTCAAAACCTAAGTTTTCATTTTTATTAAAGCATAATGAGCATTGAAGGCGGAGCAGAAAGTGATTTAGAGAAATGCCAACTTTGCTTTACATCTGTGAGACCTTCAGGTTTCCTGCTGTACTGTAGGAGGGATAGCACGGCTGTATCTGCCTTACTTTGTGATTCCAGGCTAATTGCTAGTGAACAAGGCTCCCATTTTAAACGTTACTTCACAAGGTAATTTAGAATTTTTAGAGGCAAATAAGGACTTGGCTGACCAGTTACAGTATTTCAAAAGGCCACCAGACTCTGGCTTTCCAGAGATCATGCCACATCATCTTTTCTGTTAACGGGTTGAATTTTGTCCTAAAAGATGCTAAAGTTATTGGAGGGGGGAGGCTGTTTCCACTCCTCTGGAAGGTTGTTAACAGACCTCTCTGATCCAATAGTGAGAACCTGCTCTTGCTTTCCAGTCTAAATGTAATATGGTTACTTGGGGGTTTTTATTCTTTTCCTTAAATAGCTCTTCTTGTTCCTGGTATTAGGCTAACCAGTATATTCTTAGAAAGAAATCAGTATCCTACCATAGCCTTTATTTTTTAGACTAGGCAGCACTTTATGGCATCTCTTGTATGACATGTTTCATGGTACCTCTGTACTTGTTGCAGATGAATTCATCTTTCTTAGAGAAGTGTGACAGCAGCTGAGCTGCAGATGTGCATTCATCCATGCCTTCTACGATGACACTTTCTCCTTCTGCTGGAAATACCTTGTCTGATGTATGCTATGAGCATGTACACCTTCTTCATGGCCTCATCCCTTGGTCGATTCAGAGTCACCCTGTGATCATCTACGACACCCAGAGTTCTCTCCACCTGAGTCATCTCTCATCTCCCTTAGAGAAATTCCTTATTAACCCTGATGTGCATGCCCTGACATTCTGTTCTAGTCAAACACTTCTTTCCACTTATGTACCTGTCAGAGTCAGAAAGGTTTTAATATATGATAGTCTTCTTCCACGTTAGCAATGTCCCTTTGTCTTCAGATTTCAAGAGCGCGCTGACTTCATATGCTAATGTACTTAATGAAAATATTACCAGCACTGGTCCTAAAATTGGCCCTTGAGGAACTCACAGGAACCTGCTTCTTGACTCCTCTTTTCTTGCTCTTCCTCTGCCCTTTCCCATCAGTCAGTTCTTCCCCACCTTTCGTGTCCTCTGTTAACCTCCATATTCTTTTGCTTCATTAATATTTTCCCATTTAGGAGTGTATCAAGTGCTTTGCTAAGGTCCAAATGAGATTTACCACACTTTCTATTTTGGAAAATCCATTATCTCATTTAAGGAAAGCTATCAGATTATTCTGGCACCATGTTCCCTTGGTAAACCCAGGCTCCTTTCATCTTGTTTTCTGTTTAACTAGAAAGAATAATTTAATCATTCTTTCTCCTTTGGTAATTATACTGTGTGTAGAAATACAGAAAAAAAATTTAGGTAGAACACATTTACTTCCATCTGGGGCACATTTTTATGTATATAGATAGAAAACATGCATATACGTATTTGTATGTGCACATGTGTTACGTGTTTATATATATAGACACGGACAACATATACACATACATGTAAATATGTGTATACAACAGCTTCCAAGCTGCACTGAGCTTTTTAGTAAAGATTAGCATTTTAACTTTTCCATACAATAAAGATCAATTAACAGTCATTCATTTTAAGACTTGCAGATATTTTTCCTCCTATTCTACTCCAGTTCTTCTTCTGGAGCCAGCCGACAGCCAACGAGACAAACCCAGTGTGCAGGATGATTTTACCCAGCACTCAAAACTCTTTCCTGCTGTCAGATATCATTACAATGTTTAAGTGCAATCTAGTTGTTAGATAATTGCAATGATGATGTTTAGCTGTCAGTGTAAAAAGCTGTTTTAATAGTCACAGTAAACAGAAAATGTCCATTCACGACCTATTTTAAATATGAGGGCCTGGTTCTTAATGAAAGAAACATCATCACGTGACAAGGGTTTAATTAATGGGTATCTGTCTTGTTATTCTTGTCTGACATGGTAGCAGACACTTTTGTAATACAAAAATTTACTGTGAAAGAAGGTGGAGGAAGAGGGGCTCAGTGCCTCTCTATAAGGTGGCTGTCGAGATGGGTGATCTTCTCCCCCACGTATGTATAGAGGGAATGTACCGTATCAGCGGGGCAGCCTTCGCTAATGGCTTCAAGCAGCTGGAATCGCCTGCCTCTTGGCACACAACTGACTTGCCATCTCAAATGACAGGCTTCAGGAGAGGAGAATGAAAAGCCAGGTTTCCAAATTTTGCATTCCTAGCTGTAATATGGAGACATAACATTCCCAGATGCATCTGAGTTGCGGATAGCTTAATGACAATATGGTATCACCATAACCAGAGTCCACCAGCTTGTGAGGATTGGGCTCTTAGCCCCGTGACTCTAAATTCAAAACTTTATAAACACTCTTACAGTTTTTTTCCAGACTAAAAGCAAGAAACGTAGAGCTTTGAATGCTGCAAAGGGGTAATTTTGCTCACCATTGTGTATAACTAGTGCCAAACAAAAGCAAAATTGTGCTAGTGAATTAGAAGGTGGCCAAGATGAAAATACAGCACAGATTTCTTTGCTTGAAAACTGGACCGTTGATGAAAGGCAAAAAAGTGAAGGTGCATTTTGATAACTTCTCCCCATCTACACACCCCCCTACTCACAAACTTTAGTCTGAATCAGTAAGAAGCTGCCAACTGTCACAGACACTGGTCTGATACCTTTGTGTGGAACATCAAAGATGTGCATTTGGGGTTAAATGCAGCCCTCTGCAAACACCCAACACAATACAGGTGCTGCACAAAATCCCCTCAGAATAAGGCTCACCTAGGACTCAAAATGGACTCAGCCCCATGTCCCAGCTCCAGGCTTAGGGGCCAACATCAGCCTGCTAAAACAACTCTGATAAATACGATTCCACTTATTCTGGATCTTGCACATTTTCAAAATCCTTCCATATCCTTCAGTGGTTTAATGAATGGCACAGGGACAGGCACAGGTTCATGGATTTTCCAACCAGACAGGGCCATCCTAGTCACCGACCTCAGACCCCTGGGTGGTGGGGAGGAGGTTGCTGACTTCTTATTTAGCTGATCTCTTCTTCCATTGACGCATTGTGTAAGTTCTTCATTTTGCAAAACCAAGGAGTGATGAACCTGTGTTGGTTTGGATGACAAGAACCTCCTCTGCCCTCAAGGCCAGTCCCCAGCTGGAGCGGGCATCAACCTTATCATGCAATACCTGTTATGGGCAGGTGAAGCTCCACCTCTAGTAATGTGACTGGTCTTGCCCAAATCCATTCCTTTCTATCCCAAAAGTATAACTCTACCTCTTCTGCCCATTTCAATAGTTTATTCTTCCATTACCGCAATATGTGAGTGCTTTTTCAATAAAATCTATTGCAAAAATGAAGCTTCTTTTGATCTTCATGAGGTCACTCAGAATTCTTCCCTTTGAGATCTAAGCTCAGATGGTGGACATGGCTTTGAGAGTTTTGGGTTTGTTTCAATTTAGTCTATTAGTTTCTTGCTTTTTTATATTCTCAAGTGCTATTCTGCACATCCATGCAATCCAATCACCTGCATTTTTTATGTGACCTTATGTTTTAAAGCAAAACCACTAATTACATATGTACATAAACAAAGGCAAAATGAAACTCAGAAGCAAAGGCCACTCTCAAGGAGATTGATGGAAAAAAACAAGCAAACTCTTCAATTACATGAAATAGAGCTGGGACTTGAAGTATGCAGGCAATAAAAATTATTTTGTATTCCAAATGCTGGTTTTTAATCCTCTTTTGGTAGGAGGCTGGAAAAATACCAGTCATGTTGTTCATGTAGGAGCAAAAGAGCAATGCCAGGAAACACAAGCATCAATTCTAGTAACTATCAGCAAAGGCAAAATTATACTTGTACGGAAATCTGGGAAGCACATCTATTCAAGTGACAGACAACTGGGGCACTTCTGCACATTTCCCATACAGGAACTAAGGAATTACCTAACTACTTAATCATCCCCAGGCTTTGCGTTGATTAAAAAAATTGCTAACAAACAAGTTAGTGTAAAGTCTAAAAAAGAAAACAGGGGAATATCAGTCTTATGGAAAATAGTTTACTACCAAGGTTGTTATTAAGGCAAATACAAATGCCATTATATCATTAATTCCCATAATGAAAGGAGACTGAGCAAACAGACCAGGTTAACAAGCAAAACCCACATGGGGAAGGTGAGGATGATGAGAGGGTGGGGTAGGTCCCCTGAGGATCTCTCGTATTCATCCCGTTACAATACAACCCACCATTTGTGGGGTTCATAGTTTGATATTTTGGCTTAAGCCCCTGGACCCTGGACATCTGGACCCTCTTCAATATAGAAATTAAAGAACAAAGCAGAGGCAGAGTAGCCCCTAAACTCTCTGTAATTTTCAGTGATATCTCAAGCTCCCTCTCATTTAAAGAGAATATAATTGCCCCTGGTCATTTTCTCTGGCTCTTTTTCTGTTTGTCATACATACAGCTGGTGAATTACCTTCCTTTCACAACCTGGCCAACCTTCCACCCATGCAAACATGCAGACAGGACACAGCAGACAGGAAAATCTGACCTCCTGTTGCTGGATGACGAAGATATCTTGGAGAGGTTAGCAGACTTGGATGCGACCACAGAGAACAGTCAGTATCAGACTTTGGAGGAAAGCTTTGGTGTGCTTTTGGCTGTCCTCTTCACACCATGGGACAATCATTCATTGCCATTTCTGGGACTTACTGCTGACATGGGGTCTCGGTGTTTTTAAAATGGTGATGCCAAACAATTAGTGCTTAATAGATAGGCAGCTCACTACTACTTTTACCACGAATAAGCCAATGAACAAGCCCAAATGCCAAATAACAGTGTGTATCTGCATTGGTTTTGATCTTCATGGATTATCATACTACTCAAACTACCTTTGCTCTTCGTTCCTTCTGAGTATGCTTCTGGTTGGTCTCAGTTTTTCTCACCTAGTTTTAATTTCTGTTTACTGATATTGGCTGCCTTCCTCGCTATCAGAATCCAGACAGCACAATAAGCATCAATAAAATCAATGGGAAAGTGACACAAATTAAGAGATCAATACATTCTCAGAGTAAGTCCCCAGTAGTATCTTGACAGAAGTCATCTTCTACATGTCCTGAAGTAACACACAATTCAAACCTGTGTCGAATGTGCTTGGCTTGTTTTGGTTAGCAGCTAATCAAAATCATACCAGCAAGTTCTCCCAGAAGAAAATAAATAATAGAAAACTTATTCTTTGGTTTTTAGTTTTTCTCCAGTTTATTTTTTAGAAACAGTGGGTGCAAAGTGGCACCTATAGCCAAGACTTGGCACAATACTGTGCGTCCACTCATTTATAAACCCCTCTGGCACTTCCCATTTCAGCAGTATCACAAGCTACATCTGACTTTAACCAAGCCCAGTTTGGGTCGTTGCATAATATGGTGAACAGAGAAGTGTTGGAGGCTTCCACGTGGGCCCAGACCTAAATGCTCCTGCAATATGGCAGGTCTGCATTTGTGTATAGCATCCACCTAACTTCCCTGGAAGCATTTAAGATTGTGATTAATTTAGTATTAATCTAAACAGGTTATCCTCAGCTTCAAGCAAATGAAACACATAAGTAGATTGTCAGGATGAGAAAGCAATATTTTAGTGAAATGAACAGATTAAAAAGATAAGACAAAGGTCTGACTACTCAATCAGCTATAATCTTGATGGCAGGCCTTGAGAAATATAGGTCAATATGTTTAACGTTAGATACTTCAACAGCCCAGTGATTGAAATGTATTTAAAAAATCATAATTCTAAATTTGAGGTAGTGATTGGGCTTTCAAAATGTTTTCAGGACAACAGAAAATAATTCTGTCGTTATTTTGCTACCTCCACTCACTCTAAGCTCTACCATGTTGTCCCCAGTTGAGGTGAAGGGCACTAGACACACAAAGTAAAGAGGTTTTCATTTGCAAGCAAGGACGGCCAGCTCTTCCCCATCAGGTCCCTTCTCTCTGGAAGTGGGAACCTCTCAGGTTCCTGAGCTGAATCCAACAGGGATGACGAATCAGAGCTGTGAGCTGCAGAGCCCACCATACAAATGAAAATTAAATTCAACAAGGGTTCATCTTAATAGGCCAGGCAGGGGTTGGATGCACTGCTCGCTCATCTGTCTCTCCTTAGCAGGCAGTAACCCCGGCAGAGTGCAGGGAGCGAGCAGGGACATAAGCCCTCAAACGGCTCCATGTGAATCAGGAGAATGCATCCAGGGCCAGGAGAATGCATCAGGGCCAGCGTGACGGAAATCATCCTTTGAGGTGAAAACATGTCCCAGCTGGTCACAAGCTCTGGTTTATCCTGGGGACAGGTCTCAGCCGAGGACTGGGCTGCCTGTCCTCCCACCACCACAAAATGCCCCATCCTCCCCCAGCCCAGGAACTCACACGGCAGCTCAGAGATTTGCGATGGGAAGGTCTGTTAGACCTGTCACCATTGCTTGCTGAAAGGGAGATCATCAGGAAAGCAAACTAAAATTGTGCATGCAGTCCAGGCAAAACTGTACTAGTTTGTAAGCAGGGTAAGCATCAGAGCGGCTCTCAGTTCATTTCTGCGGTGAAAAGGTTACAATTTAAGCATGCTTGATAGGTACACACAATCAAGCAGAAAGCTTATACTCAGTAAATGCTTATTTTTAGTCATCAAAGAAGCCCCTATCTCTAGAGTACAAAAATGTTCACTTTACTCGAGGCATTGCACTGCACGAACAGAATGTGTTGCTTCAAACTCCGCTGGAAACACAACAGTGAAGAAAAAGGTTTAAAAATGAAAAGAATCAACAGTTACCAGCAGTGAAAGGGCACAATCCCCAGGGGGGGGGGGAAATATTGTTCCTTGGAGGCTACTATGAGCTACTTGCAGTAATTAAAACCAACTCTGAACTGTACAGTGTTGACAACAGGGTAAGATATTGTTTTCCAGCCAGAGGTAAAATTAATTATGCTGCTCTAGATTGTCTTTATTGGCTTCTGCTTTTTTTCTCATTAGTCCAAAAGACATCACAAAACAACTATTGGCTTTATTTCAGAATCTGCATCTTAAAAAAAAAATAAATTACAGAAGGGAAATAAAATTACTGATGACAAAATGCTACTGAAATCTAGCCCTCAGCTATATGGTCACTTTACAGATTATCTGTATATGCTGTGGAGGCGAGCAATATTAATCAAACACTGTGCAACTTACACCGAGAGTCAATCCCAGTTAATTTAATCTTTTTATTTACTATTGGTCTCCTAGGTTTGCATGTCAAATAACCAAAATACGAAGATATAGTGACAAATGCAGCCTAACGTTGCCCAGAAAAAGATCCTTCGGACCCTTCTAACTGCTCTTCGGTGTGCCTCAGGGGACTACCCTGCTTTGATCCTCCGTCCTCCTCTTCAAACACCTACTGAAACGCTTGCAGGACTGAGAGGCCAAGGACTTCAGAGGAACCAGGTCGCCATTCCCAAGGTAAAGACTGTGGTCTTGGTAAGCCCTTGTAACATGTAAATACAGTCTATGTGCTCTGAGGTGGGGCGCTGTTTGGTCTTCTCAAGTGCATACCGGTACGCAAGCCGTCAATTACAACGGCTGCTACCCACCTCTAGTAGGTTAGTAACTGCCTACCACTGCTGAAACTCAACTTTTGCCCGAGATTTTGCAGGGCCAAGTTTTCCGTGCAGGCTCCCAGGGGAACCCGGCCCAAGCAGGCATGGCGCCCGGCATGGCGCCCGCCTGCCTTTGGAAAGGCCGCCCTGTCGGAGGCCCACGCTTCCCTCCCACCCTGCCTAGTGTGAGGCTCGGGACTTCGAACCACGGGAGATTTCCTGCACGTGTTGTCGGCTTTCAGACAGTTTCGTTCGGGCTGAGGGACTGGGACCCGCCCGCCACGGCCTGAGGGGCTCTGCTTGACTTGACTTGACCGGGCCGGGCTTGGCCCGACTGGTCTCCGACTGGCCTCCAACTGGTGTCTGGCCACTCCTCCCCCGCCCGCGGCACTCCCCCTCCGCGGAAGGCCCGGCGGGGCCGGCGCCGCGCCGCGCATGCGTGAGAGGCGGGGCGGAGGCGGCACACGCGCCGTACCGGCCGCCGGCGCCGAAACCGAGGCCAAGATGGCGGCGCCCGGCGTGAGGAAGGGGAGGTGAGGGCGCGTGACGCACGGTCGCCGGGCTCCCGCGCGCAGGTAACGGTCCCTCAGCGGCGGGCGCGAGCGCGGGGCTCGCCTCCTGTCAGGCCAACGGCTCTTAACTGCCGCCTGCCTCTGCTCCTCTTCACGCTCCCCCTCGGGCGGCCTTAGCCTCTGGCGCCTGCAACCGTGCGCTTTCCGCGCTTCCCCCAGCCCGCTCCGTTCGTCTGGCTGCCCCCGCGGTAGCCCCTCGTAGCCGGCCGTGCCGGCGGCCCGGCGCCTCGCAGCACCCCTCCTTGAGTCTCCCTCCGGGCCGTCACTCCTCTTTCCCGCCGAGG
>VYZV01000968.1:0-15236 GCA_013401275.1 Pandion haliaetus | reverse complement strand
CCCCCCGACCCCCCCAAGGGCTTTTTCTAGTTAAACTGCGGGGGTGGGCGAGTGTACGGAGGTTTTTGTCTTTTTTATTCAAATGTGAGCCGCAGGATAAAGAAAGGAATTTGACTGTCTGCCTCACTTGCAGGATGAGGAAATGTGATGGCCTTTCCCAAGCAATTTTCAGTACCTTAATGCAGTAAAGGCCCCCACTCCTGTGTGCTTATTGCATCTTTCCAAAGCAGGGTCACAGCCTTTGTTCCTCCATCAGTCCAGCCCCTCTCTTCTTGGCACACCTGCTTGAGTTGGACAGTTATGGCTGGTAACCTGCTCCTTCGAAGGCCCACACAGCGCTGGGCTGGGATGCCCTGAACTGGGGCTGTGAGGAGCGCTGTTCTTGTCCTAATCCCATGCCACCGTCCTGGAAAGGCAAAATCACGTAGTGCCACGTCTTTTGCATTTGGTTGTCGTCTGTGCTGCATGTCCTTGTTTGGCTCAACGTCACATCTTATGCCCGAGGGTGTCTGGGAGCAGGAAAGAGACTGGAGATCTCTTTCTCATCCTGGAAGGCCCTGAGTTTAAATGAGCTTTGCTCTAAAGCTGTGTGACCCAGGCTGCGGTCCCTTTCCCGCTCGCATCCACTGCTCGTGTGACCCGTAGGGCCTGAGGTCACCCGAATGTGCAGGTGGGTTTCTCTTCAGCTGTGCGCAGGCAAAGAATTTGCATGTGTGTAACTGCTGTGTTTTAAAATACGTATTTTGTAAATCAGCAATGCTGAAAGTGGCCTGCCATAAGGAAGTGCTCCTTTCTGTTGTAAAATAAATGGGAGTAATGGAAATAAGACATAAGTAATAAGGAAATAATTAATTAGCAAAACAGTGAACTACTGAAATGTTCTTGCTAATTTTGAGCTGAGTAAGTGTAAGGTTATGGAGGGGGAGAAATGAGGTGTCTCCTGAATAACTCATGTACACCTGCACTGGGAATCCAGAGTTCAGTCCTGGATTTGCTGTTATTACAAATGAGAACGGTTTTAGAGGTGAGCAACAAAAAATTCAAAGCACCGGTGTGACGTATGTAAATGAAGAAATGTTTAAAAGAGCCTGCTCGATAAGTAAGAGAGAAGAGGTGCAATTCTGTAGATATGTCATGAGACAGGCACTGAGAGCTTGTGTACGCGTATGTGGTGAATGTTAAGGAAGTGTAACTCCCGCTAGCTTACTGGCGACCTAATTTAGGTGGTATAGCAATTATTTCTACTGATAATGTTGCTATCATATGGGAAATGCATAAATAAAATCGTTTCTTATACAGGTTTTCTCTACACAAGAGATTTTACTGATGTAACTGCAAGAAAAATTATGAACTGACTGAATAGCTAGCTTGGTACAACAGTCACGTATATAGGCCAAAATTTGGAAACAAAACCAAAAAAAACCAACCAAACCACGACCATAGAGGATAGGAAATATTGATGTTTCTTTATTTACAAGTTTTTTAAAAAAGGAATTGGGGGTGAAGATGAAGAAGAAATCTCAGAGTAGGCGGGGTTTTTTAATGACATATTTCCTACTGTGGGAAGTAAAATTGGTAAATATCTTACTGAGACCAATCCTGAACGTGCGGGCTATTTGATCGTTTTCAAATCTGAGTAGTTTTATTTTAGAAGACTCACTCTTCTGGATTTTTAGTTGAAAGAGAACTGGATTGCTTTACTTGCTTAACTTGTTAAATTATATCTTGTCTGAACAGTGTAAGTTTCTCATGTAGTTCTTGCAGGAAGCTATACTGACAAGGAAGCCCTTAGCAAAATAGTCAATTTAGAATGTCTAGTTGAAATCTACTAATTATAGTCATCCTCCCCCATCTCTTTTCAGTGATGACAAATTCAGTAGTTTTACAGGATAATTTCATCCAACTTCCTTTTCTCCCTACTTCATTCTAAATTTTACTAACACCCTGTTAGCCATCTTCTGTTCAGGCAGCTGAGCTTCTTGAACCTTCAATTGACTGAGCCTGCTTTTATAGGAGATTGAATGCGAGAATTGTATCTTACTAGAGAAGAAATCTTAAGAGAACAGGTTTGTTCCGTGCAAGGGCCACAGTTAGTTCTCTTGGCTGAAAAATAAATGCTTTTATAATTCAAACACATGGGAATAAAATGCAAGTACCATGGAAAACAGCCAAGTAGTCTAAATCAAGCTAAAATACATTTCATAGCTACTAAATTTCTGTATAATCATAATAACCACTGAATTTCTGTTATATATTGCAGACTGAAATATATATTTTTGTCTTTTTCAGATGATCATAACCGTAAGAATGCAGTCAGTTTGTCAGAGAGTTGGCACTTCTTCCTCATGTTTGAAGAGACAACTAAATGGCTTCCTGGGATTAATTAAATGGCAGAGAAGACTGGTTCCTGCTTGTGTCAGAACTATTTACAGTGAGACGGGGAAATGGGAGAAAAGCTATGGGTTGGAGACAAGAAAAAGAGTCGAAAATTGGTGGCTGCCAAGATTAAAGGATCAGGTCTGCAGAATTTCAGAAACTGATGTAAGCATTATGAGAAATTTGGAAATTATGTTTGATAGTTTTGTTTTCTCAGAATGAAATTAATTGAAACTTAATTAGTACATTTGGCTTATAATGATGAGATGTATATTACATTTTGGGGGGAAAATACTTTTATATGATAGTAGATTATTAGAAACTTGATGAAATAGGTGGTAAAATAATAATAAAAAAAATCTTGAGGATAAACGTGATGATAAGCGAAGTAGGAACTTGTAAATTTAGGAAGTGTTTAAGTAATCAATTCTTTCTTCGTATACTATACCACATTTAGGAATTAATTATTTAAAGTATTAAAAGGAACACCTGCTATGTTCGTAACTTTTGTAAACGGTTTTCTCAATATGTTGTCCCCAATGGTTATGACAAATCTATTACACTACCCACTGTGACTCATTGAAATCTGTGTTAAGGGCAGATGATTTTTCAAGAATGTTTTCTGGTTTACAGTGTCGTAGGAATAATGAGTGACTTGCAGAAAAAACAAGTTTTCCCATGCAATAAAAGATCTTGAAAACAGTGGTAATCTTGGTCTCTGACTCTTTTTGCCTTCACAATTATGCTCAGTCACATAGGTACAAAAACATTTTTGTGCCCCTTCATGTTTGTTCTTTCCTAAAATGTGTCCCCTCTCCAACAAAAAATTGATTCTATCAGTGTCGAAGAGAGAAAAGGGGCTTGCTTTTTCTGAGGAAGAAAACTGAGATGAAAATGGTGTGCATGCATACAGGTAGCAGGGAAAGCATTAATTTAGGCTTGTGTACAACACATGTATATGTAGGTATCTCGTATATATATATATATCAATCATACATATGCTAAATACTAAATTGTATTTTTAATGATACATTTGTTTTATCCTTACAGTTGAAGTAGATTTAATAACATTTTAAGAGGCAAATACTGTATAGTGTTGCAATGAAGTATTCAGATCATTTCTGATTTTGCTATTATTGGACAAAAGTGATAAAGAAGTAATATTTGATAAATATGAACAGAGTTTTGTTCAGAATAGCAAAAGCTGCCCATAATTTTTTTCTTCCATTATTAACTAACATTAAAAAAATAATGTGGGAACTTACCAAGCATGTTTCATTGATAAATTCAATGGTAATCAAGGTGTATTGGGAGTAATTTATGTGAAAGAGATAATGTTTGGTTTCTTTGTGACTCTTGTCCATTTATTCAAACCTAACTAAATGACATTTTTACTTTCACTTTTTACAAGTTACTGCTTGTAAGATGTCTATGGATCTGAGCATACATAGTGGAACCGTACAGTTTCACTTCAGTGGATGTTCATGCAATTGCAAATAAGATTGAGTTAGTCACTCAGCGAGTTACTGCAGTTCAGCTGACAAAAAGCAACTGGCCAGGAGTGAGCTCCATGTTTGCTGTAAATACAAAGTACAACACTCCTTTAAACCCTTAAGAGGTTAATTTAATCTGTCATGTTTTCATTTTTTGATGGGACAGATTAGGAACGCATAGATAATCAGTTACAGGTGCTATGATAGGGAATGGTGATTTGTTAAGCTGCAGTTACATTAATGTATCTTTTGTTGAGTAAAAGTTAATTAGAAACATAATTTTCGAGTGCCATCTAAATATCAATATAAATTGATGAGATGGCTGCAAAGTCTGGTAAAACATCTCCGTTTACAGCGCCAAAGAATTTGATGTGATGAACTTTGTCGGTGCTCACTTGGCTCAGTTCCAGCAGAACCTTGTTTCTCTTCATGGTGCTGTGTAGTTTATAATGTGCGCATGTATTTATTCAAGTGAAATGCTAACTGGTGTAGTTACAACTTTCTAAAAATTTCTTCCTAGAAATCAAGACCAAAATTTTATGTGCTTTCTATGTTCCCATATCCTTCTGGAAAGCTTCACATGGGCCATGTTCGTGTCTACACCATCAGTGATGCAGTAGCTCGGTTCCAGAAAATGAGGGGGATGCAGGTAAGAAAAGATGGGCAGTAGGTAGGACTGGGTGGTTTTTTGGTGTTTTAGTATCATAATTGGTCAGGAAATCAGTATTTTCCAGAATCCATGAAGGTGAAGGTTTAGTTTTATGCTACAGATGCATAGATAATGTGAACCTGTGAAGCTTGGAATATTGAAATTTGAGACTTTTTTTAAAACAGGTGGTGTTAAGAACTCACTGTTGATAACAGATTCTTAGAAGCTATCTCAGATGATCCAGCTGATGCTGTATCAACTACCTGAATCTACTGATGCATGGCACAGTGTCAATGAGACCTGTGCGCCACACTGTTTCTATGAGAGGAGACTGAAGACCCTACTGCCGTGGGGGAGGAAAAGGTGTAGCTGGTAAGAGAAAACTGAGACACCACGGATGTCAACTCCTTTCACCTCTTCTGCTCCTGAGAACTGGTTGATGTCCTTTGTCAGACTCGGGGGGACATCTTGCTCCTCTGTGCCAGCTGGGAGGGAAACCCTTTTGCATGACTGCTCCAAGTCAGATGAACAGGGTCATGTCCCACGTCACATTATGTGGGTGTAACTGTAGAAGTTTCTGTTCTGTAGCAACTGACCCCTTGGCTTGCCGGTTTCAGCCTTGCTCATACGTCCAAAATGCTGTCTTCTGAAGGTGCAAGCCTACGAGGTAGGCTAAGACTAACTTACTTGCTGCATCTGCAAGGAGAAATCCCACTTTCCTTTCCGTGTTCCTCCATTTCCCTGTCTGCCCCATGCCTGCCATCATTTCTCCCTCGCTCCCTTCTCTCTCTCTCTCTGGTAGGTAGAAGGTGGAGCTGAGAGTCCCTGCAGTCTACAGGTGGGATTCTAATTGGTGTTCTGCAGTAAAGGCTGGTGTGTAAAATTTGAAGGATGTAAGAGAATTGTGGCCTGAGTGACAGCTGTATTAAGGAGGAAGAAGACATTTGGTAGGGGGAAAATGTTAAGAATCGGAAACAGTAGGAAGGAGGAGCATGGGAAAAGAATACCCAATTTTGGGGCAGGGAACAAAAGGAAAGAAATAGCTGTAGGCAAGAATCTAGGATGAGACTCAGAAAGGAATTCTCTAATGTATGAGAGAGGAAGGGCAGCTCAAGAATATAGGAATCGGAACCTCAAAAGAGTACAAAGCAGATGAAATGGAGAAATAAATGTTAGTTGCTGGTTGTTGTACTAAGTGCAATTTCCTTGCTACAAGTGCTGTATAAGTGTAGCGTTTCCTGGATTTATCACCATCCATGAGACTTTTAAAGGTATTGTCACTGAATTATTCAGTGTGCTGCCTTTCCAAATACTGTGTATTTTATGCCAATGATGAACATACCATGCACTGAATATGTGCTGCTGCTTTACAGAAATGCATTCTCATGCTTTTAAAATTACAGGAAAAAGAAATAACTGCCTTAGACTTTAAATGAGAAAAAAATGCCAATGTCTGTTGTAACACTAATCTTTCCTAACTCCTCTGAATGACCAGAACTTAGATCTCAATAAAAAAATTGAGCTAACTAGGCTCTTGAAGGGGCTTTTGATTCTTGCTTGATGTTAAGGCCACTGGAGATGGCATTTCAGGATGTAAGTCATCTCTCATCAGTAACAGTGGAGATATCCACTAAATATCTGTTCAGAAAGATGAAAACTTGTTCCCTCCTGTACTAGCTAAAATAAAGTGAAAATAATTGTCTACATCCAGTAGGGTGCTGTAGGTGTTAGCTTTTGAATAGAAGGGAAGTATCCTAGCTTTGGAGAAAAATGAAAAGATAATACAGTTGCAATGAAGTACAAGAGCTGCTGTGAAAGCAAGTTTTTATTTCCATGATTGCCTGTTTTTTCCCAGAAAAGTTTTGAAAGTCTATGATAAAGTTTTTAAATCTTGCATTTCAGCTTACTTTTATATTTCATGTAAAAATGACTTTGAAGGATATTAGAGTGCCTGTAGAACATGCTGTATTTCTATAAATGCATGTATCTTCTGTTGTGTTAACCACTCTGAACATCTATTTATGACTAAAGGTGGGCAGCCAAAGAATTTAACCTTCATGTATGATTAAGAGACATTAAAGATCTCTCAGATGATTTCCTGAGTATGTCAGGCTAAGAGCTATTGTGTTAGTGATGTACATGAACTTGTTGGAACTTATATTTGCCTTAAAAAACCTTTTCTTTATGAGCCACGCTAATTTCTCCATCACTTAGAACTAAAGTCTTTATAATTTATTTTCTTCTTGCAATTAATTTATCAGCCTCTACATGTTTTCTCTGGCTATTGTCACAGTTACACAATCTGTTAAAATTTCTTTCTTGTGATGGTTGTAGGCTATGACATGGTTATGTCTTATCGTACATAAAATTAGATATTCCCAAGAAAAATGTTTTCCCCTGTATTCAGGGAATTACTGGAATTCTTCACTACATAAAAAGAAATAATGCTTTAGAAACAAAAAATATTAGTATGCATAATTTTGAAGTTATTCTATTGGGTTTTGGGTTTTTTTTTTTTCCCTTTCAGGAAATTCAGCTTTAATATTGCATGTTTGAAAGTTCAGGGACTGCTAATTTTTCCCAAGTCAAAATTCTAAGTAGAAGTGAATGCATTTCAGGTATTCAAGGCAAGTTTAGGGTAAGATTTTTGAGTAGTAATGTTGTTTAAACTTTGCTTCCATCATTTCCAAACTAAAAAAAAAAGGAAGAGTAATTGAAAATAATCTTAGGAACTATATCTCTACATACAGATGTAGAACTGACCCTGGTTAGGAAGTCATAAAACTGTGCTGGAAGCGATACAGGTAGGTTGAAAGTGTTTGTAAGGCAGTGAGGAATAATGAGCTGTTACCATAAAAAATACAGGCAAAAACATTCACACTTACAGTTCCCAGGAAAAACTTCACATCACAAAGCATATTTGTTGTCTAATAAACAGTGAGGGAAAATATCAGGGAAAATACAGGTGGTGTATACATAGTTGACTAGTATATATGGTTGGGTAAGGCAGTAATGTATTTTGGATAAGGTGGAGATATTTTTCTTAGAGAATGCCTTCATGAGAAAGTAGTAAATTAGTTTCATACTGGTTTAATCTGAGCAGGCAAGAATTGGCTTATTTGTTATAATACTTAAGGATAAGCTTGAATGCCTTTAGAAGGGGATTAGAGCTCCTTTAGTAAATTGGAACCATTCTTTGGAATGCATTCGTGTAATTTCTTCATATTGGAGGTAGTTTGAAATCTTAACTGGGGAAGTGTTAAATCATATAGATGCTGTTTTTTTGTTTTTCTAAACTGCAACATTAGTATTTCATTTTTGCAGCTGGATAGGATCTGATTTTGTTTCAATTAAAATATTCTAGAGAGGTAACATGCACTGAATTCTACTGATACTTGCCAGAAACCTGTACTTCACCAGCATTTTAAGTGGGAAAAATAAATATTTGTTGCTCTCTTTTTCCCCTCCTTGTTTTTGGAAGAAATACTGCTTCAGCATAAAGCCATAGATGATATTGGTAACTTATGACACTGAAAATGGGCAATCCAACAGATTACCTAATGAGCTGCAGCCTTTTCTGCAATATGTGACTGGCTGGTCATTTATTAAACGGTGTGCAGGGTGGGATTTAATGCAGGTATAACCTCGCAATAGGCAGTTGGTCACTTTTTCAGTGTACTGATGAGTGGTAAGCTTTGCAGAGTTCTCAGTAGGGGTGCATGAATGTGTGTATTGCAGTATGGAGGTAATCACAGGAGTTGTATCGATACGGGGCCGGCACTTCGATTGTGCCAATGGGTGGTGAAGTCCCGTTTGTTTTACCTGAAGATCTGTCCAGTGAAGCGTTGTCTTGTTCCAGCAGTCCTCGAGGACCTGTAGGCAGTGCATGGGAAGCAAACTCTGTCATGCACTTGGGTTGTGTTGCTGGATAAATGATTTGTAGAGTACATCTGTTATAAGATAACTTGTTTACATTCTGATTACTGAAGATGAAGTTTCAAGTCTTTGCATGGGAACTGTAAACCAGAGAGATTACTTAGCATGAATGCACTGAGCTAGTCTCCTTCCAAAATGTGTTAAGGATAATGTTTTTCTTGAAGTGCAATTAAAACAATTTTTGTGTATGGAGAGTTCTAGTCACAGATCTTATTTTAAAAATGCTATGAAGAAGTAATTTATATATTTTAAATTACAAATTTGTATCTATTAATAAACCAATCCAGAACTATAATGTGGAGTTTCTGGTTGTGTTTTCTCCGTCAATTGACATGCACGTTGTGAATTCAAATGTAGGAGTGTTGTAAGAAGTTAAAGAGATTTCCTGTTCATTATTTGAGAGTGCCATGTACAAATTATAGAGAGATTCATGGTGATTTTCACCATGGCAGATTTCCAGTCTGCTGCTGCTCAGGGGAAAAAGTATTAACCATTGCTTTATCATGCCATCATTATCATGTCTTTGATAAATTCCAAAGTGGATAATTTGTGCCTCTCAGAGGACTGAGAATAATTCCCTTAGCAATCAGTAAACAGAGGGTGATTCAGTTCAATAGTTCCTGTGATACCTTTTTAGTAAAATTTTAAATTGAAATTGATAACCACAGCAAGGCTGTCACATGTGTGAGTTGTGCAGAAATAAGAATGATCATTGGACAGTTCAGGGTGAAATTCCTGTACACGACGAGCAGATTTCTTAATTTATACTTAAACTGCTCCTGATAGATGGGATTGGAATATTGTCAGTGATAGTTCCACAATACCCCCAAATGACTTAGAGTGTTTTATCCAGAATGTCTTCTTTTCTTAAATTGGATGTATTTTCATTAATTGTTTTCCCTTTCAGCAGTGAATCTTAATATCCTTGAAACTGCAAAAATGAATGGTATTGAAGAAAGACCGGCAAGTTTAATTAAAACTTTATAATTAATTCATCTTACTGATGAATTATTTCAATACAGTTTCATCTTCTGATCATCATTAGCTGTTACTCTCCACCATTTTTTGTGTGTGAGGCTGTTGTGTCCTTTTGCTAGGTTATTTTCTGTGGTATAAACCAAGTGGAAAGTATTAGCAGTATACTATCCTGTGTGAATTGGATCTTATTTAAATTTAGTTTTCCAGTAGCGAGTACTGAAGGTGTTAATGAGCTCGCTATGTTTCATTTCGAAAGAAGAAGAGAAAACGAGATATTTTAAATGCAATTATACTAGACAAGAATGTGTGAGATTAAGGAGGCAAGAAACACCTTTGTTTTCTAAACGTTTGTGGTAGTGTGTGGACATAGAATAATTATTCATATTTTGTATCTTGTGAGAACAAGAAAAAAATGAGAGCATTTTATAAGCGGGTAAGTCAGTTTTGATAGAAATCTGCATGGGTTGATTATTTTTTAATTTGAAAGTGCCTTACCAGAATGCTAATATGCAGCATTCTGTTGCAGAGAAGCATTGAAACAGTCCTTGCTAGACTATATGCACTAGTCAGAAATTCATTATTTTAATCTATTTCCAGGTGTGCCTTGTCTGCATGGGGGTTTTTTGTTTGGTGGTAATTTTTAGCTGTTGTGTATTGGTGTTTATTACCTAGTACACTTAAAAGACAGTATAGGCTGCATTCAGGTGGAGGTCTTGTATTTAAAATGTGTTGTATCTGTAATCTGTCAATTTACAAATCCGATTTTCAAGATGTTCAGCCTCATTGTAGGCACCCAGTGGAACGGGCAGCCCTCCTCTCCTTTCCCCCTCTCCAGCCACGTGTCCTTACTGTCTCGCTTGTGCATGGTTGCACAATTGTGAGATCAAGTGCAAGGAGGATGACAGAAAGTTGCTGCTGGAGCCAGGGGTGTTCTCTGGCAGCTGGAACTCGTGACCACGGATCACCTATTTTGTCAGCCTTTTTTGGTTTGTTCATGTCGAGTGTGTGAAGGGGCTGTACCTAGAGACAGGAATGTAGACTTTGCTGTATTGATTCAAATCACTAATCTGCCAGCAAACCTCTTGCATTTTCATCTTTGGTTGTCTTATCACACGTTCTCTGAAATACATGTTTTTACAGGCATTTTTGACACTGATTCTGCTATCTTTCTTAAAATTTAGAATACATTGATCTGGATGTAAGAAAGATACGTCAGCTCCCTGGTCATAGTTTTGAATGCTACTGAGCATGTCAGGAGAGCAAACAAGTTCTTTGTTTCCTCACAAACATTAAGAAAAATTCACTGAATCGTCTGTCCTAGTTATGTTGACAGAGGCACGGAACTGAGTGTTATGAGATCTTTGTCAGCTTTGTGTTACAGGGTACTTACTGATGTTGCCTATTAACATCAGTGCGATGGGCTGATTGTTACAGCAGTGAATAGATGAAAAACCTCTGAGAGGGAGAGCTGAGATCTCAGAAATGAATTCATGGACTTACTGTGTCTTTCTCTGCTTCGTCCCACAGTCACATTAAGAGCTCTAGCCATCATTAACGGTAGATTTTTGACCATGCTGTGAAATGATTCTTAAAGCAATGCTTTGAGCTAATATGAAGTGAGAGTCTTTGCAATCTAAAATGTTTCAAGATGCGTCTGTTTTCCTTTGTAATAATCTGCTCCTGAAAAGACGGCTCAGTGTGGTAGTTACCAAGCGCTTTGTTCCCCACACAGTAATTAATCACTTCCTTGCAACTTTATGTTCCTGTGCAAAACATAGTATGTTGAGTGGTAGAAAATGTCAGTCTTTCGTAGCTGATCCTGCCTGAGCATGTGAACTTCTGAGGGTCTTAAGCCACATAATCTGTGTTCAAGACTAATCTAGTAGTTTCAACCAGGAAGAGTTTACCTGTGCCCTTCATTGTGAAGACCAGAAACACATGGCTGCCTTTGGTGATAGTACTGGCTTCTGCCATCTTCAAATGACAAAACCTACAGCTTACCTTCTTTTCCCAGGTGTAGGCATCCTTAGACTTAACGCAGTCCTCCTGTCTTGCAAGATATGTTCAGTATTTGTTTTTCTTTCTCTTTGCGGCTTAGAGAAAATACTGTCTGTGCAGAGAAGCGATGCTCAGAAGAACAGTCACTCTAGTGAGCAGAATTGATCCCTCAGTTGCATAAGGTTTAGAGACTGCTGTCAGAAGCAATCAAGTCAGCATTCAAGAAAGTGGATGACTTTTTTTTTTTTCCTTCTGCTTATCTGTAATTCTGGAGGGAGCAGCCATGTTTTCTGCTAGTTAAAGCCTATGGCCAAACCATCAAGGAGCTGTAAGGAATACCCTTTGGTCTTCAAAATTGCTTTCTTCCTATTTTTTCTTTGTTTTGAACAGCCAAACCATTCCTTTATTCTTTGTGCCAACTTCTGACATGGTAGTTGTCTATTTTCTTCTCTTCCATGTCTCTCGAGGTTTTTGATGCTTTCCAGAACTATATAGTCAATCTCAGCCTTGTGTTTTATGGTGGCTAAGTAGAGTTAAGATGAAATGCCAAGTGCTGTGTGACGACTGTGGCATTTTAACTGTAGATACATAACACACATTCCAGCCAGAAGCTGCTGACCTGTTGTTTAGACAAATGCATTTCACAAACCTTTCAAATCCATTCATGGTAGAGAAGTAAAAGAGACAATAAACTTGAAATCATTTTCTAAACCACTGTGCATGTTACATTCATCTCTATAGCAACTACATAAATAGATCTATCCTGGAGATTAATTTGAGGATATTTTTAATGTCTCTTTAAATTCAGGTTTCTGATTGAAACTTGAATTAGCATACTTCTTCAGCCCTTTAGCTTGAAGAACGCTGTTGGTTCTTAAATTGAACTGTCTTTTGAATGTGATAAGTGAATACACTATGGTATTTTAATATATATGCTAGAATTGGGAAGATCTGTGTGAGCAGATAACTCGTGCTAGCGCTGATGGTACAGTGATAAAATGTCTGCACGTTAGCTGTCTGGAGCATCAGTCAGTCCTTTTGGAGAGTCTGTAGCCGGTAGTGAAGATGTTCTTCCCACATCCTTTTGCTCATGAACATGAGAGATGAGGTTGTGCCTTGCTTTTGGCTGCTTATCTATATCCAGGAGATCTTCAGAAGCCAAATTTTACAAAAATTAATCGAGTAGTTTTTCTACTCTCTCTTAATGTGCATCAGCTTGTAGTAAAAGAAGGCATTTGTAGGGGTACAAATGTAGGGCATTTGTCTAAACAAAGGGGGTTTAAATAAGAGAAAATACATATTATACGTGAAAAAAATATCTGGTTTGTTTAGTCATTTCTGTCCAGAGACAGATTGTCAGCAATAGTAGTGGTCAAAAAGAGCCAAGCTGCAGAAACTAATATTTTAGTGTGTCCTGCAAAAATTCTGTTGAGATTTGTAGTTTATGTAAAGTTTACCTTTCTTTTTTTTCTTTTACACCAATAGTTTTGATTACTTGTGTAGGGAGGGAGAGGAGAAGGGCTAGGGAGAGGCTTTGGCAGAGTGCTTTAGACTCCAAATGAGGTTTTCCATGTAACACCTATAATGTGGGGAAGTAAGGAGTTAGGACTCATTTTCTGACGCTGTGATGTGAGGAATAATGATCTGCCTGATAATAGGGAAAACTTGTAACACAGAATAGCATTCTGATTTTTGTTAGATTTATACATCAAAAATGTGCTGTGCACAGACCCTTACCGTGCTGGCTTGAATCACAGCTGATCACAGGTTAATACCCTTGGTTTTGTTGCTGCACCAGCAGACTAATGATATACAGCAGGTTTAGTTTAGCTCAGTATTGAAAATGAGAATGCTGAGGAGTCACAGCTGTTAAATCTTGTTGCTTTTACACTGAGTTGGTGCCTAGGGCACCTTTATAAACATGTCTAATAAAACATTTTTTATGAAAGAATCCATTGAAGTCAGAGGATTGGAAGGTTGTGGCAAAGAATAATAAAAAAAATTCAAACCAGTGAGAAAAATAGCTCTTACACTTCTGAAACGAGCAGATTTTTCACATGGAGATAGCTTATGAGATTAGTATTGCTGGGCTTGCTTTCTTATTGCTTGTTTGCTTACATGCCACTAAAGAACAAGTTCTTTGTATAAATACATATTTTAAGGGGTAAAATTTTTTATTTCCCGTTAAAAATGTTACTCAGTCATGCTTTGCTATTGTTAAACTTGTGTAACTTTAATCATAATTACTGAATTTATAGCACATTTGTAGGTGTAAGAAATGGGATTGGTTTTATCAAGTATCTAATATACGAGTGTGTTTAATGACAGCATCTTAAGTACTGGCCTTTCTTTCCCTGGTTATTAAAAAGGTTTTTTGAATACTTACTGTATTGCTAGATTATTTTTCTAAATAATTTGCATGTTAATAGGAAAGATATATATCTATTTCAACAGGAATTATCTATCATATTTTGTAGTAAACATTTTTTTCCACCTTTACTTATTTGTGGTCATGAAATACGATTTGTCAGCCTGTAGTCTATACTTTCAAAAGATACTTTAGTAAAATTTGACCAAACCGGGTTTCCCCACCCTCTTCATTTTATCTGTTGGATTTAAGGTTATCATAGGGTATTTTTCTTTTTTCTTCAGCAAAAAGGAAAAAAAAAAAGTAGGCTACACGTCAGGTACAGTTATAAAACCGCTGGTGCAATTAGTTTTGCTTGCTTTCTTCTTCTCATTTGGAATGAATATTTTATTCTGTTTAGCATTAGCATCAACTGCTAATTTTGACCACGACACAAATTTACAAAGTAGTGATTTTTGTCACTGTCAACCTGGTATTGAAATAGTCATGAGGATTTACTTTAATACTTAATACTTCAAGCTCCTTCTAACATCGCATTGTAGATAGTAAGTATGCTACATATTCATCTTTTAAAACAAACCTAGCCATAGTTGGCATGTTTTAAAGAGGCTCAATTCAGATAAAGCAAATGCTGAAGTGCAAAACACCATTCGTTATTTGGAGGCCTGCATGTGTTGCTGATGTCATTCCAGAAAGTTATGTAAGATTGTGTTTTTCTTTTTTGCTGGCAGGTGATAAATCCAATGGGATGGGACGCATTTGGTTTACCAGCAGAAAATGCTGCAGTTGAACATGGGCTTCACCCTGCAAGCTGGACACAAAGGTAGTTTTTAATGAATTTAAGTAATATGATATTTCCACTGTGAATACCTGTACTGTGACCCCCATAAACCAACAAAACAGAGCAAAACCAGTGTAGAAGAAAGACGGTACAGAAAGAACCAGGGTTATTTGCCAGTATTTTATGGGACTGTGCAGATGATTCAGTTTTGAAAAACAGGTGTATTGGGACGATTTTCAAGGTTTTAATCTCAATGACTTTTAAATTGTAAAAAGGTAGAATATTGAAAGAGTGACATTTCCCAAACACCCAAATCGTTGAGTAAGAAATAAATCAGAATTTCATTATGGTGAGTTAAATCATAGTATAGAATACACAGTTGAAAATTACGAGCTATGTGGTTAGATTTACTAGCAGTTTTCAGTATCGTGCAAAAGAGGAAGAATATAGTTTTTTCATTTGAGACTGGGTCTTGGAAAGTGATAAGCAGCCATTATTGCTGCTGATTTCTATGAAAATTTTGGGGTTTAGACAGCAGAATAGGGTGTTGTGTTCCCCTAATACTCTTTAACATGAGTAGAAAGTTATGTAAGTAAACATTAATTTCTATAAATTACTCAGAAACCAATCTTAAGTGAAGCTTGTTGTGCTCTGGAT
>VYZV01000965.1:0-58171 GCA_013401275.1 Pandion haliaetus | reverse complement strand
AGGAGGAGGAGGAGGAGGGTCTGGCCCCGCTGCGGCAGCAAGCGCCCGCAGGAAGGCTCCGTGCTTCGGGGTCGCCGAGACGCGGATCTCCTGCCTTTCGTATCGTGGTACGCGACGGTAACGCTCGAGAGGAGCGTGAAGCAGAAGCAGGTCGTGGTTAGTAAGGCTTTTGGTAACGGCAGTCAAGCCAGGACTTGACGTTTTTTCGGGTCAGGCTGTAGGACGCAGTCCCTTACGATTGTCCTTGGAAATATTCCTTCTGGCCCCTGACTTCAGCCGGGTGCTGTGGCAATTCCTATTGCTTCTCATTTCTTCTGCATCCTGTTGCTGCGTTGCAACTCAGTGACTCCTTCCTTCTCCCTCAGGAAAACCATTCTGGATTCCCCTTGACATTTGCTGCCATTGTTTTTTTAAAAAAAAAAATTCCACAAAACAATTAAGAGCCACCTTTTGTCTCTGCTCCCAAGACTTTAATTAGACAACGTGCTAAATAGTGTTCACGCAGGGTCGAGTGCGGTACGCCTTTATGTTTCCTTGGCCATTACTGTCATAGTCACCGTTGCGTTTGTCACCTTTGGCTACAGTGTACTGGGGTGGAAGAGGTGCTGAAGTGTGAGGGATATCAAATCCCTCTTTTGTGCACAGGGGAGTTCTCAGGCCCTCTTGGAATGATCGTCTTTCCCGGTTGACAGAAGTAACGTTATTCCAGACCAAGAGGAAAAAAAAGCCTGTTTGGCAGATAGTATAAACATACAAACCACTGTTCAGTTAACTCCAGGCATTCCTCTAGCAGAACTCAAGAGTCCAATCTGCGTTAAAAACTGGGCATGTCTAAGGAAGCTTGTCCTTCTTGCCCCTTTGTGGTTCTGTAGGTCTCTTCTTTCCCTGCATGGTAAGCAACTGGAAGTGTTTAAGAGCAAGTGTGTATTTCAGCACAGAAATACAACTAACTTGTCTGTGAAACCGTTCATGTTTAGAAAGGTACGAGGGTATCTTAACATTAGGACTTGTCAGGGAGGGTGTCAGTGCCTGGAAAAGTTGAGTTGGCAGTTCATCAGGTGGCTAATAAGCAAAACAATATCCGTGCTGCTTGGAGAGCAAGTTTTCAAGCTTCAACAAATACTTACATCTTTCTCCAAGCGGTGTGTTTAAAACTGCTTGGCACAAAATGCAGTGGGAAGAAGCGGTGCTGGCACTGTGCTATATTACGCAATCTGACATGTGCTGCAAACGATAATTAAGTGTATCGTAGAATGGTTTGGGTTGGAAGGGACCTTAAAGATCCATCTAGTTCCAACCCCCCCTGCCATGGGCAGGGACACCTTCCACTAGACCAGGTTGCTCAAAGCCCCATCCAGCCCGGCCTTGAACACTTCCAGGGATGGGGCATCCACAGCTTCTCTGGGTAACCTGTTCCAGTGCCTCACCGCCCTCACAGTGAAGAACTTCTTCCTTACATCTAATCTAAATCTACCCTCTTCCAGTTTAAAGCCATTACCCCTTGTCCTATCACCACATGCCCTTGTAAAAAGTCCCTCCCCACCTTTCCTGTAGGTCCCCTTTAGGTACTGGCAGGCTGCTATAAGGTCTCCCTGGAGCCTTCTCTTCTCCGGGCTGAACAACCCCAGCTCTCTCAGCCTTTTCTCACAGGAGAGGTGTTCTAGCCCTTGGATCATTTTCATGGCCCTCCTCTGGACCCGCTCCAACAGGTCCATGTCTTTCCTGTGCTGGGGACCCCAGAGCTGGACGCAGGACACCAGGTGGGGTCTCGCCAGAGCGGAGCAGAGGGGCAGAATCCCCTCCCTTGACCTGCTGGTCATGCTTCTTCGGATGCAGCCCAGGATACGGTTGGCTTTCTGGGCGGTGAGCGCGCATCGCCAGGTCGTGTTGTTGAGCTTCTCGTCAACCAACACCCCGAAGTCCTTCTCCTCAGGGCTGCTCTCAATCCGTTCTGTGTCTGTTCTCTGTTGTGGCTTTCAGGATTTTGGCACGCAAAGCGTGCGTGTGTGGGTGACGTTTTTTCTTTGCTAGGACTACTCTAGCAGTTCTGAATCTAAATGAGCTATAATGCGTACAAGCTGTTTAAAATTAATAAAAGCTTAATTTGTCTCACATGAAAAAGTCCTTCAAAGTCCTTCATGTGCTTTTTCCCTCTTAGTTCTGTGATATCATTTCACATAACTTTGAGGACTAAAAAATTCTTGTTTTTCCTAACTCTTTCAAACTACTTGCAGGTGATGCTTCCAGTGTGGGGGGTTTGTGGTTTTGTTTGGGGTTTTTGTTTTTAATAAGGCCAGGAGAGTACCTTCAAAACTTGTTATCATGATGGAAGTATTCAGGTAACTGTAACTTAATTTTTCCTGCTGAATTACATATTTTTTGTGGATAACCTGGTGGGTGTTGAAAAGGGTAGGGGAGTTAAGGGGTTAGTGAATATTTTTTGATAATGTCTGCATCTTAACATTACATTCTTTAGAACAAGGAATGCAAGCCCTTTCTGTAGGGCAGTCATCTGTAGGGGGAAAGGGAAGCACGACGCTGGTGGTCGCTGCCTTCCAGTCCTATACTAGTGCTTGAAAGTGTGTTTATGTATCCTGGTAACTACGGAGACGAATAAAAGTAGAATAGGTATCAGTTAATTAGTTCAGCAGCTTCCATTCACAACAGGTTTTTTGGGTGAGCTTATGTGGTATTTTCAGCTCAAATGGCTGGCTGCATTGCTGCATCAACACCTGTACCACCAGCACAGTGCCGTGGGGAGGAAGCAGGTATGCTCAGTTGGGCTGAATTAAGATTGTTCTCCAGGACTAAGTATACAGTAATCATTTTGGTGTGTGGGTTCTGTTTTATTTACTTGAAATGAATACCACTTCAGCTCAAAATGAATGTTTAGATGATTGTATATACAATACCAGACAAATCTCTAAAATACAAGTTTTGCATGTTTGCTCTGTATCTTGCATAACATGGGCCTCGGCAAAAATGCAAGTGCTTCTGAAATGATGGGTTCTTCAGTTTTGGCTTTTTCAGAGCAAGGGAATTATATCTGGTTCTGCGTGATAGCAGGAATCTTAGCTGTGTGATTGAATGATCTATAAACACAGAAAATCGGACAATGTATTTCACTTTGTATTTAGTGATCAGTCTATTTCAAAAAGAAAAGCATCGGTAACAGTAACTAGATATAAGTAATGTCAGAACTGTTTTATGTATGAGCTATACCCAACTTCTTGAAGGAGGACTCACTGTTAATGAAATCTTTGTTGTAGTACAAATCTGAGTAATAATAGAAAAATACTTGTCTGGGCTTTCTAAATTAAAATCTTAATTTCTAACTTAGTGGTAAGATAGTAGGCTTGGGGGGGGTGGGGGGGGGGGGGGGGGAATAGCTGAATGTTAGTAGATCCTCATCACCTGGGCCCTGGGCCTGTCAGTGTTTAAGAGGCATTTGGACAATGCCCTTAATTTGCAGTAACTTTTGGTCAGCCCTGAAGTGGTCAGGCAGTCGGACTAGGTGATCATTGTCGGTCCCTTCCAAGTGAAATTTTCTATTATGTGATATTCTTCCTGAAGGCCTTGGAAAAATCAAGTTTCTGGTTTTTTTGCATATTAATCTGACTCCCGAGATCTTTGTCAGTGCCCGCTAACCATGCCTGACACACAGGTTGGTCTGGCTCAGCACCCATGGCATGGTTTTGCTCATCAGCATAATATCTGGACACCCTGAAGAGTGTGTTACTGTCTTCTGTGTCCATTGTCTCATCCTTCCTCCATGGGTTGCGCTCAGGTCCTTTGGAAATAGTGTGGCTTAGTACTCCCGGTCTGGTTAAACCCACTGCTACCAAGATTCGTCTCCTCAGCGCTGGCTGGGTGCCTGCACGTTTGAAAGATGCAGGAAAGGGTCTTCCTCTGGGATTTGGGATCAGCGCTGCCCCTGCCGCTGAGCGTGTCCGGCGGCTCCCACGGGCCGTGCTGGGCTCCTTCGGCATGCCCGGAGCCCCGGGGCTGAGCCGGGCTCGGACTGCGGCGGGCAGGGTGGATCCAGATGGCCCGAGAGGGTGTCCTGAGCACTCAGCCTCCCCTGACATGGGAAGGCTGCTCTAGGAGCAGTTCATACTCGGTTGGTTTTATGTGTTATTGGCGTTTAGGATCGGTTAATTACTACGTGTATTGAGGGAGCGGGCCTGCAGAGTAGCATTCAGCGGCTGCATGTGCATTGTTCTCTTTTCCAGGTTCTCTTGATTTTTTTTTTTTTTAATTGTAGGAATGAATAATTGTTTGCAAACCTGTTTGCTGCTGTATCTGTATAATTTATGTCTTGATGTAATTAAAAGACTACGTTAATAACAGTCTGACTTGCCACGACACCCAGGATTTTAATAATTCATTGCTAGAACGGTATCTTCATTGCTGAGCCTGTGTGGAAGTTAACAACAAATAGTCTGTCAAGTCCTTGCTCTCTTCCAGTAGATTCTGGTCTTACAGATCAAAAAATTATGTTTGGTGCCATGAGCACTGGGGTGAACAAAACCAGGTCGTGCTCAGGTTGCCTTCTGGTTAGCGGCAAGTCTTCCCTGCATGGAGGGCTCCTGTGGCAGCGTTAACACCCACCGATGGACGCTTACTGGTATTCAGCGAGGGTTAAATTTGTACTGCAACCCCTTCTTCAGCTGGGGCACCAGTACAATTTCTTTTCTTCCCCTAGTCATGGTTTTTGGACAGCTTCGTGCCTGTACAGGTTCGACCCTTGGTGTAGTTGACGTCGACCACAGGCCCAAAGCTGTTGCAAGAGTAGACAAGCGTGTGAGTGCCCTGACTGCCCGAGCCTGGTTGTCAACAGAAATACTTTTAACTGTGATCAATTAAATTTTACTATTCTCTTTAACAGATACGTGGTAGTTTTGTTCTTAAAGGATAATTTTGTCTCCTGTGTCAGCAGAGCTGCAGCCTGCCTTATAATCTGAAAACTAGGTGTAATAAATATGTACTGTGTTACTTCTGTAATCATGAAAGAGAATCAGTGATACAGGACCTTATCAGAGAAGCTCATCAGGAGGTGAACAGCTTTTGCTGAAAATAGCTCATTATACCTCTATCCTTGATGTCAGAATTAGAAATGGAGTGAGAAGTGTGATGCCTTGCTGACAGACAGGCGCAACTAGCTAGCAGAGACAGACTTTTTGGTTTAATAGGCAGTGTCCAGTTATATATGCACCTATCGGCAGTTTTCTGACTGTCGTGAGGGTTTCAGTCGTGTTTCACGAGCTTGGTGGCAGTGACAGCCCTGTTCCAATACACGATGGCTTGGGCTGTCGGCACGAGCTTTGGGGATTCGTCTCTGTTCGGGACTTGCGCCAGAAAGGCGTCAAAAAGGCGAGTGGGTTTCACCCTCTGGACTGGCATCTGTCCGCCCTCACTGGTATGGCTAGAACCAGGTTTCCATCACAAACANCCCCCCTTCCTGTACCATTTTATGCACCAAGTCCAAGGCAAAAGTAAAATACTGCTTTAAAGTTAAAGCAATGGGAATAGCATCAGCATCCAGTACGGGCATTAAAGCCAGATTTAATGACTCTCTTGCCCATTGAAACACTCTAACTCCTGCATTTGTTTCCTATAAGCAAAACCAGCTGGCACTAAAGCATACCTTCTATAAGCTTCCCAGCCTCATGTTTCTCTCCCCTCCAGCTTGTTTGGTAATTGTGTGTATGTTGTTCCTTTAAAATAAGCCTGCCTTGACTAGTCAGCGTCTTTGAAAAGCTGGGCTGCCTGAGAAAATGGGGATCGTTGCTACAGAAAACAGTTCAATAACAGGCATTTTGTAAGAAATTATTTTTGTGTCGGTGGAAAGTTTTTCGTCTTTGCAATACGCAAGTGTTGTCTATAAAGCTATGATTTAAAGGAAAAATGTTCTGGTTGGGTATGATCTTTCTTTCAAGAAGCCTTTTTAAAAAGTTGTTTGATTCAAATAGAGAAATAGAACTGTCTAGACTTTTATTGTGAGTGACCACTAGAAGAAGCTAGGAGGAATCTCTTCTTCCTTTGGTGAAGGAGGGATTGTATATATCATAAATATGGTTTAAGACTTTCAGGTTGCATAAAGCATACACGTTTGTGTTTTGGTTGGGTTTTGTTTGTTTGTTTTAATTCCAGGAGTAGAATAACTTTTCTCTCTGTTCTCTAGGGATTTAAGTCATAATCATTTATTGTCATCCAACTGGAGCATTGATTTATCTGTTCATACGCTACAAGAAGTGTAAGTTGTTTTTTATGAGGATAAAATCTAAAGATATCCTACCCAATTCTAATTAGTGCATTTCATTGCATGTCTAGATATCTGATCTGGCTTGTAGAAATATTCAGTGCCAGTTAATTAAAAATGGATGCTCTATGTTGGCAGCACATTTTATGTGCAAAACTGATGCTTTGTGAGCAGAAAACTTTTTCATTAAAGATTAGAACACCGATATTTTTAAAAAGAAATGAGAAGTGTTTGTTTTGACTAAATCTGATTCTAAGCTATAGAGAAGTAATAGTATCCACAAAACCGGTAAAAACTAGCATGCTCTGCTATTAAATTGTTCAAATGACTAGTATTTAAGCTTTTAGGGAATCGTTTTTGTCAACTACTAGGTATTATTAACGTAACAAAGTTGTTAAATGCGTTCTGTGATATGAGTTATTTCTGCTGTGTACAGAGGGGGGTTGCTTCTCTTTGAAGTGCCAGTAATCTTTTTTTGTTGTTTGTTTGTTTGCTTTTTAAGGAAAATGAATTACAATGAGCTAAGTGAAATTCCATATTTTGGGGAAACAACTTCCAATATAACTCTTCTCTCACTGTAAGTAATAGCTTGTCTGCCTTTTTCTTGTTTAACAAATGGGATAATTTTATTAGAGTTCTGCTATCAAGTTGTAGGAGAACATAGCTTCTTTTGTCTTGAAATACTACTCATCTAAAGTGCTTTAGGGAATATGTAAGCACTCTCTAAAGAAATACAAATCAGTTAGACAATCAAGTCACCCTAAATTACCAATAAAATGCAGTCAACCAAGGCAGGCAGCTTTGAAGGGGAGGGATTCAGCCTAGGAATGACAGTTCCCACAAGTAACAGCCCAGCTACAGGCCCCAGAATTTGAATGTATTCATATGTCAAGGTGGCAAATAGCTCTTGGATTTTCAGTATTGCTTTAGGAATCAACACTTTGAAGTCTGTGTTACAGGTCCCATTTAAGAGGCGCGTAATAATGTTGATGTGCAGAATCCTGTGACTGTTTCAGCTGTGCAACTTGAAGGATGGGATATTTTGGTAATTGTGTTTGTTGCTGGTGTTTTTCAGGGTACACAATACCATTCCAGAAATAAATGCTGAGCAACTCCAAGTTTACCTTTCATTGGAAAATCTAGATCTTAGTTCTAATCTTATCTCAGAAATTAAAGCTTCTTCTTTTCCACGGATGCAACTGAAGTACCTGTAAGTATGAGTGATCTGTTATGCCTGCCTGGGATTCCTGGCTCTACAGGAATCACGTTGAAGACCCCATCTACTCTTAGTTGCTGTCTTAAATGTGCTTGAAATAAAATGCTTTTCATACCAATCTGTATTGCATTTTCTCACATAGTATGGAAAACAGTAACTGCTGTTGTCAAAGTGCAGGTACTTCAGTCAGCAGGGACATAGAATGATTTCTGCCCGTTTTGGGTAGATCACTGTTGACGTTGTCTTAACCATGTTTAACTGAAGCATGGGCGTGCAGTAAAAATTAGCATCAGCTCCTAGCACTGATTCCTTTGGGAAAAATGTTTTAGTTTGGTATACCAGAATTCAGATTCGTGATGTGACTTCACAGGGAACTTGAGTTCTAATAAGTGATTGCTCTGAAGTGCTTGTGCAGTTGTGTTCATAAAATTCTCCATGTTTTGAAAGGCCTCTTTTCCTCATCCTTTCCTAGGAATCTCAGCAACAACAGAATAACTACGCTAGAAGCAGGCTGTCTTGATAACTTATCTAGCTCACTAATGGTGGTAAAGCTGAACAGAAATAGGATTAGTGTGATTCCACCAAAGATCTTCAAATTGCCTCATGTGCAGTTTCTGTAAGTAGAAGTCTTGAAAGCTTAAAAACATGGTGTTTACAGCTGTGTTGTTCATCTCAGTATGTGTTCTTGACTTTCACAAAGTGGTGCTTATTGAAAGATGTCTTAATTTGAATGTCATCTTTATAAAAGGGAGCTGAAAAGGAACCGGATTAAAATAGTGGAAAGCCTTACATTCCAAGGACTGGAGTCCTTAAAATCCTTGAAAATGCAGCGCAATGGGATTAGCAGACTAATGGATGGAGCATTCTTTGGCCTGGGGAATATAGAAGAATTGTGAGTATGCCTAGTCGTGGAATTTCTTTTAGGGACTCTACCTGTGGAGGGTTGTGTCCTGTATGGCTTCCCTTACATCCAGGCTGTACTGAGATACTGATGAGCATCACAGGAAATACAGATCTGTATTTTCCCATTATTTTGATATCATGTCTGGTTACTTCAGAGGTGGAAAGATATTGGCTCTCTCCCCAACTTCTTCCCACTTGGTGATCAAGAATGCTTTGACTCTGTAGGTTGCTTTTTGCTGGTTTTCATTTGCACTCCTCGTAACATGGGATGGTTCTTTGCTGTGTGACTGTTTGACAGAGATAGTGCAAGGGTGTGCCACACAGTGTTAGCGAAAGATTTTTAAAAAAGTAATCGAGAACAAAGATTACAGTTTTGCTTCTGCTGCTGGATCTCTGCAGCTGCTGTTGAGTTACTCAGTTCTTCATATACTTTTAGTTCCCTCTTTTGGTTTCAGTGGAATGAATGTAATAATGTATTTCAGGTTATCTAGGGCTTAGTATTAGTAAATAATTTTGAGATCCACAAGATGAAATTTTGTAAATATATGTTTCATTGATTATCCATTTGACAAATGTTTTTCCTTCTAATTCCTTAGAGAACTGGAACATAATAACTTAACAGAAGTAAACAAGGGCTGGCTGTATGGTCTGCGGACATTGCAACAACTCTATGTTAGCCAGAATGCCATTAACAGGATCAGTCCAGATGCATGGGAGTTCTGCCAAAGACTTTCTGAGCTGTAAGTCCTGGGCTGCTTTTCATTGGGGATTTTGTAATATTGCAGTAACAGATTGGATAGCACATATGTAGGAAGAATGAATTACCAAAGGAAGTACTCAATTTCCTTGTTAGGCCCATGGTAATTCTGTGTCTTTTACTTATATTTCTAAGTGTTCTGTCAGAGAAATTAATCAAAATGCAATAGTTAATCAAGTTCGATAGTATCTTCAGAATTAATTCCTACCTACTTGCCTTTAAAAGTGCATGTTCAATGTTTCTAGAGATTTGTCGTACAACCAGCTAACTCGCCTCAAGGAGTCTGCCTTTGTGGGACTTGGTTTATTGGAGAAACTAAACCTGGGTGACAATCGCATTAGTCACATTGCTGATGGTGTGTTTAGAGGTCTGACAAATCTTCGAACCTTGTAAGTACAGAAAACTTCTAGCTGAAATCTCACTTTAATGCAGTGAAGCTTTTGGAAATAAAGACAATGAATTATTGTACTGTGCAAGCCTGAGATCAGTGTTTTGGCATTGTTGTTTGCTGACCTGCCTGCAGGTATGGTGGGGCTGATAATCTTTTGGTCTGCTGAGATAACAGAACTCTGGCCCAGCTAAAACACACCGACCACTTAATTTTAGTGGTGATGAAGAAACAGTGGCTTGGTGACCTTGAGTGCCCAGTTGCATGTCATACCAGTTCTGAGAAGGTGTGGATAGTATAAATGCCAGTTGTGGAGAGAATGGTCAGCCTGGTCCTCTCTTTATTCCAGAGGGTTTTCTTAGGGTTGGAAACTCAGAAGCCAAGTGGTGAACCCTTTTGGTTGTGGAAGGTACGGTTTAGCCCACCCTGCTTGTGTGCTGAAGTCATAGGCGTAGGGTGTAGGAGGGGTGTAGGATTACTTCTTGCTGTCAGAGGCACAGCTCTGCACTTGCCAGGACTTTTCGTAGCAGCTGCAGCTATTGGGTATTTCTGACAAGAAAAGACTCAATCCTGTCTCTTAATAAAAAAAAAAAAAGGGTCACAAGTAGATCTGAACAGTTGTAATCATCCTAAACAACGGTAGTTGAGAAAGGAGTGAAAGTTTATAACCCTTCTGTCAGTTCATTAAATAAATGCTTAAATAAGCAAACTTACCAGAGAGATTTATGTAAGCAGTCATATTCTGTTAACCTTAATGCAACCTTTTAATGAAATAATTAAAACTAATTTCTTAGATTTAGAGCAGCATGAAAAAGAACAAGAGCAGATTAATTAGTAGGTTTTCCTGCGCTCCTCAGGGGCGTCAACAGCTGAGAGGCTGGCCATTTGCTTCGGGGTTGGAATGTGCAGGACGGAGGGCAGTGGTGATTAACAAGGCTCCAAGCATTTGTGCCCAGCCAAGCATGAGGAGCCAACTCCTCAGCTCACACAATGAGGGGCTTTTCTTTTGGGTTGCTCACTCATTTTGCTAAGTGGTCTGAGTAGTGGAGTGTAAAAATGCTTCAAACAACAGGAGATACCGTGTTGCTGTCAGATTAGTTCCATTGTTGTTTGTATACTGGTTGTTTCAATGCTAAGGCTGGTGTAAATATTTCTGTATGTTCAGCTCCTGCCGCTATTCTGCAATGTAGCTTTAATTAACGAGAATAAACTGTAAAACTGTATATTAACTACAAGGTAACAAGAGCAAAGTGGGATTAAAGGTGTATCTAAGAATAGCACTGAAGTTTTGAAGTTTTACACCTTACTGCATTATTTACTTCACAATACTGTGAGTAGCTTGGCATTGAGACCCCTCCAGCATTCACAATGTAAAATTCTGAAGCTGACCTGGAGATAATTCTAGAAACAAGTTTCATAATCACAAGAATTAGCAACTTGGGAATAAATTTGGCATATTATTCATTTAGTTGTTCTTCTCATCGGATCACATCCATGTCGAGTACCTTAGCTTGAATAACTTTGAAAGAGGAAAATACTTAATGTGGGCAAGCATCAAGGTCATATTTGTTAACATCTTGTGATGCATGAATCATGAAATTCTTTTCTTTTTGTCCTAAACTTTAAAGTGTATATATATTAATTGTGGAAATGATTGCTGCGTGGTGTTAAGAACAAGACTTCCATATTTCAAAGTAAGAAAAGTAAAAAAATGAATGTGTTACCACTGACAATGTCCTGGGGGGTGATCCCAGTCTCTTCCAGGATGGTATTCTATGCAAAATACAGTCTCGCCCAAGGGAAAGTAGGTACTTCAGTTTTCTACCATTAGCACAAGGGAAGAAGTGTTTATATGAGATGATGCATAAAATTGCCTGTATATGTAGCTAGCTTTCTGTGTCAGTTGACTTGTTTGGAAGCTCCATCAAGCCGATGCATATAATATCTGGTAAAATGCAGTACAGACTATTTTTCATTGGTCTATTTTCCTTTAAACACACTCCTGTCTGCAGGGACTTCTGTGCACAGTGGTATCAAAACAGATAAAACCTGTGGCTTTGACAGAATCTCTTGGCTGAGTCCATGCCTTTTGGGCTAAAAATGCAGCTGAATTTATTTCTTTTTTTCTAAAAAGCATTTAATCCTCTCCAAACCGTATTGCTGGATTGCTTTTGCTGTTTAGACTGCTCTTCTATGTGAGGGGCCGAAGTGCTGTGCAGAGGTCAAACGGAAATCCCATTAGCTGGTAACAAGATTTGTGAGCAGTATATCAACTTCATTCTGAAAATCTACTACTTTGTGCCTGGCAACTTTACACTGCAACCTGTGTGTAATCTCTTAATATGCTAATGCTATTAGAAGCCTGTTACTCAGGAAGGTTAATGCTGCTAGTGTATTGGTTAATTCAGTTACATGAACCAACTTGCTTCAGGAGCCTCTCCCAGCTTCTGGTAAATAGTCCATCACATGACAAGTGCTAGTCAGACTGGGTCTTTCCTTAAATACCACATCAAGAAGTTGTACTGCAGAATTTGTTCGTGGTTCTGTCTGCGGCACTAATCTTGAACAATTCTGTTTTCCCTTGCATCTCTGAAATGCGGTATTCATCTTCTGACAAGCTTAGTTTTATAAAAGATTTGAGACCTTCCAGGTGACACTGTGCCAGAACACCATAGCTGGCCCGTACAACAGTTAAGTTCTCTTCCCTAGCTCACCACTAGCAGTGGTCATGATGATGTTACAAGGCTTCTTTGTAAGAAAGCTCTTCTCTTGCAGGGACTTACGGAACAATGAAATCTCCTGGGCCATAGAAGATGCAAATGAAGCATTTGTCGGACTCAGCAGGCTGGATAAACTGTACGTATTGCAAACCATTGAGATGGCAGTATTTCCCAGGCACGCAGAGTAGAGGGAGAGCACAAAATATTGAGTAATTGTAAATTAGTGACATAAGGCAGAAAGCCTTTCTAGTTGGCAGCTGTATTCAGTGTGTTTCCACTTGTGTGCTACAACCTCTTGATACAGGTTTGGGTTCCATGTTCAGGAGCATTGGATCTGTGTAGCACCGGATCACCTTGCAGCGCCAATTTGAAGAAATTAAGCATAAGTATTTGACTGCATTTACTATGAGTAGCCCAGTCCTGCTGTGTGGTGATTGTCACTTTTTGTGCTTCTTTAGTTTGGGTAGAAGTTACCGCTTACCAAAAAAAAAGGCGAACCAAAGTATTTTTGAGCAAATATGAAATGCTATTGAATTAACAGCTTTTCATTACTTAGCACTGGATGAAAAGTGCAGTCTATGTGCTTTGTGGAAAGCTCCATCCTGTGGAGCTACAGACATTGCTTATAACAAACAGCTTGGTATGAGGGTACAGTCTTAAGAGCTGATGTGGTTGTGGCAGATTGGTATTAGGAAGTTATTGCTTCACTCCCAAGTTCCACTTACCACTGTTTCATTCTGTTGTCTTAAATTATCTTCTGACGCATCTCTAACCCAAATCTCTTAAGTTGAGAATGGAAAAGAAACCCTGTTCTTGGGAAAATTAGTTGAGCCTTTAAGCTCAAAAAATAGTATTTGATCTTTCAGCGCAGCTAGAATTAGAAAAAACTTAGTTAAACATCATAGGGAACTTCTTTTGGGTCTTATTTGTGAATTCATATTGACATTCAGACTGGTTTCTGCGTTTGGGGGGGGCTTTGTCTTTCAGAATCTTGCAAGGAAACCAGATTAAGTCAATTACCAAAAACGCATTCTCTGGTCTTGAAGGACTTGAACATCTGTAAGTACTTTACTTTGTAGAACTTTTAATTATTTGTCAACTTCAGTTTTGTATTCTCTGTCAAATTTTCAAAAATTGAACTGAAGGTAGCATTATGAAATCATACTTACCCATTGTTGTTCTCTTTGCTTAACTTACAGAGATTTAAGCAACAACGCAGTAATGTCCATCCAAGAAAATGCATTTGCCCAGGCTCACCTGAAGGAGCTGTAAGTTCATTACAATTATTTACAGATTCTTTACAAGTCCTACCTTGTCAGGAATCCTTCAGCCATTGTAGGATTGGCTGAAGTTGACTGAAGTGTGTCTGCTTTCATCATGAAATATTTAAAGCAATGCTGGTAAATTATCAACTGAAAGTCGGTAGCAGCATACTTAGATTTAAGGTTTGATAAAATCTGCACCTCTATTTCCTTAGTTGCAATTAGTAGAAATTTTTTTTTTTTTTTTTCAGTGCTGAACCGTTACGTTTTTCGTATCTTACGGGTTTGCAGCAAGCTGAGCACAGGCTGGCATGTAGACAGTGAACAAAAGAAATAATTTATCAGGAATCTTTCAGAGGGGTTAGCAAACCCTACATTTTGTCTTCCTATTTTTGGGGCTAGGGAAAGGCTTTAAAATTCACAGCTAGACAAGAATTTTTACTTGCTCAGCAGATGCTTAAGCTGCTAGAGCCTCTTGTGATCTTCAGACATTTAAAGTATTATAATGTGAAGTGACCTTCACACCCAAGGCTAATCCTACTGTAACGCAGTCATCTCTGTGAGATAAAGTCTCTGAATATAGTGTAATCTGTTTTAAAACTGTTACTCAATTAGTTAATCTTGGCCAGATGGACTAAGTCTGCAAGATCTGCCAGTTTGAGGAGACACATTTTAGGTGTTAAAAGACTTTCATTGCTTTCTCTAATGTATCTTAAAAGTGAGGAATTGTTGGTATGCATGGGCAAACAGCAGGATAGAATTGTGGCTTGTTTGCGTGCCTCTCCCCTCACTACTGGATTCATCTAGTGGCAGACCACTTCTTGTTAAAATGCTGGACTTTCTCCAGTCAGCCATACTTGTACATAATATTTAGGAAACTTGGAAAGCAGATGGTGGGGAAAGTTTGCAGTTTTTCGGTGGAGCAGAGAAAACAATCTGCAGTAGATACCTGTACAAAAGAAATTACTTTCATTCTTAAATATTTATTAGCTGGCATGAAAGTGAGTATTCAGGCTTATACTCATTTCATGATGGCAAGTGTGTTTAGTTTGAGACATAGAGCTGCTCTGCAGTGTTATATTCCTTTTAATTGCTTTGAAGAGGGATGGGATAATTGTAAAGACAGGCTTAGTATTTTTTTTAGAAGTGAAAATCCAAGGTTATTTTCTTCAGAATTAAAAAGAAATGTAAGGTTTTAATGCTGACATAGAGTGAAGGTTTTTCTGGATTGTTTATAGCCAACATTTTATAATAAATACCCTTAGGCATAAAAGAATACTGTAAATCTTGAAATTTCTGAACATAAGTGGTTTGAGTTGTTTTGCTGCATGAAATCACGTGTAGGAATGTGAAATACATGAACTTTAATCACACTTTTGTTTTGCCTTGTTTCTGCAGAATTTTGAACACTAGCAGCTTGCTTTGTGATTGCCAGTTGAAATGGCTGCCACAGTGGCTCACTGACAGCCACTTACAGCAGGCTGTAAATGTTAGCTGTGCTCATCCTGACTGGTTAGCAGGACAAAGCCTTCTCAGTGTGGACCCTGATGACTTTGTCTGTGGTTTGTATTTTTAATGACTTTTGATTATAAAAACATGGTAACACAAGTCTGTGCAGGTGCCTTCCTGAAATCAGGCTGTAGCACTGCTTGAGGTACTTGGTCTTGGCCATGATGCGTACGTGGACCTGTATACATCACGAGGTCTGCTTTGGAGTTTGGGATTTAATTCTGTTTCTCTTTGCTCTGTTTTGTTATATTTGAGCACTGAAGCTAACCTGAGGGAGTAATTCTGTGAGACTGCGTTGGTTTTCATTTAGGTTACTGTTAAAAAATGGTTATGCTTCCATTCTCCCTGCTTATGAATGCCTTTAGCTTTGGAAGGGCTGTTGGACACTTCCTTATGGGTTCTTGCCCATACCAACAAGGCCAGAGTAGTTAATGCTCTGGCACATTTTCTGATGCTCCATATCTGTAACGTTTATCTGGTCTCTGCCACCACAGTTTCAGACATAAGCCTGTTTATTTTTGTAACCAAACTGTGAGATGAAAAACTGAGAGACTCTTTGCCCAGAGTCATGTGTGAAGTCTGTGGCAGGCCTGGAAATAATCTGGTGCTCTGTTTTCCGGGTGAGCAGTCTGATAAGTGTTACTTGTGTGTACGCAATTCTTTCATTCTTTTGGTGGTAAAGGCTACAATAATCATCACATAGGCGCAAGCACCCACTGCTCCATTCTAATATCACCACCGTGGTGCCTGACACTGAACAAGAAGGTCTTGGCTGAAATAATAGGTACTGAAGTAACTCTCACCGAGTGGGATGAGATAGTGAACTGCCACCTTGCTATGCTTCATATTTGTAGAATTTAAAGGCTCTTCAAGATACTTAAACTATCTGAAAATAAGTCCTCTGTAAAATAGCCTAGCTCTCCAGCTGAGCATGGCTTTTGTGTGTGATCTAAATATAGCAAGTTCCAGACAGTTGCACAAAATGCAGGGCACCCTCAAGACCATGCTTCTATGCTGCTTGTTTTCAATGCTTATTCTGTATGCCTATCTGTGGTTCTAATCCTCTTTCACGGCTTGATTTCCAACTGAAAACAGCTGAATATGTGCACCTCAAGCAGGACATCTGTTCCCAAAGCTTTCTTTCTGCTTACATTGTCTTTTGAGTGAGTTTTCTTGCAATATTTATTGCAAGTTGGAGAGGAAAGTAATGAATCTTGGTGCTTTTATTTTCAGATAATTTCCCTAAACCACAGATAAGAGTGCATCCTGAGACCACGGTTGCTCTGCGAGGCATGAATGTGACTCTGACTTGCATTGCTGTGAGCAGCAGTGATTCACCCATGTCCACTGCCTGGCGTAAAGACAGTGAAGTATTGTATGATGCAGAGGTTGAGAATTTTGCCAGATATCAGCAGCAAAGTGGTGAGGTGGTCGAGTATACCACTGTCCTGCACCTTTTCAATGTGAATTTCACTGATGAAGGAAGGTATCAGTGCATTGTCACCAATCACTTTGGCTCTAATTATTCCAACAAAGCCAAGCTGACCGTCAATGGTAAGCAATAATGGTAACAAAGGAGGAACACTTCTAATTTAAAGCTTTATCTAAATAGCTACGAGTCTATTTTTCACCAGAGCTCACCCAAAACAGTCTTGCAAGACTGTCTTACTGGTATTTAGAAGTATCAAACATCGTTTTATAAAGCAGAAAGTAAGTGTTTGGGGTTTGGGGTTTTTTGTGGGTGAAAAGCCTTCCATTGACTTTTCAGCAGGGGCAGGTATTTCCCACGCTTTCATTATAACACAACTCATCTAGTTAAATGGAGGTAGAAGTCTCTTAAACTAAAAGCTCCCTCTGCTGTCTCTTTAGAACTAAGCACCTTTTCCATGTGTTTGTAAAGCTAGGGAACTAACTGATGGGACTGGAAACAAACTCTGAAAAATCAGTTATGTTTTTAGCCATAATGATTCTATTTATTTTGGCTTGAGGGAAGGGAGGTAAGAAGAGAGCGTTCACATCAGTAAGTAGACCACCGATCCCCATTGTATCTAAGAGCAGAGGTGCCTGTGTGGCTGTTTCTTGTCCAGAACAGATAATGCAGACTTGGACTGATGAGATGGAAGTTCACCTTCCCTATTACCAGGGAAGAAAAAGCGTGACAAAGGGCTTAAGAAGGCTAAACCTTTTCCCTGTCTGTTCCCCATGAGAAATGTTGTCCTTCAGATCATCTTAAATGAACACTGTAGGTACTGTATTTAAATTTGGAGGGTAGGCTCTTAGAAATGACCACTGAAAATTTGTGCAGTTCTTCAGAAGAATCTCCCCCTCTCTTAGGGAGAACTACAGGTGTGTTTTGGATTTGTTTGTTTTCAGATATTCTCTGTGCTGTGGAACTTTTGCTGCTCTTTCCCTGGTACTGAAAATACTGAAACTATGTCTCCTTTGATCCAGAGCTACCTTCTTTCCTGAAGACCCCCATGGATCTTACTATCCGCACTGGGGCAATGGCCCGTCTGGAGTGTGCTGCAGAGGGCCACCCTACTCCACAGATCTCCTGGCAGAAAGATGGTGGCACAGACTTCCCTGCTGCAAGAGAGAGGAGGATGCACGTCATGCCTGAGGATGATGTGTTCTTTATTGCAAATGTAAAAATAGAAGACATGGGAATCTATAGCTGTATGGCACAAAACACTGCAGGTGGTTTGTCAGCAAATGCCACACTGACTGTGTTAGGTAAGTGGTGTGCTAATCTGTGCTTGCATATGGACCCCTTCAGTTCTGCAGTGGTAGTGTAGCTTAGCTTAAGTAAGTAGCAAGCTTAAGTCCTAAAGAATGAAGTTATAATACAAAGAGCAGCACTTGGCATGGTTTTTGAACAGTGAAGCTTTAGAAGCTAAGCTGCAGTGCTGACCAGTGAAGTTAGCATGATCTTTGCAGGAGAGAACTGAGAGGCGTATCTCAATCCAGCAGTGTAGACTAGATAGATAATTTGTGTTGCCTTAAAACAAATTTAGTCACACTTAACATGAACTATGCTGAGTAATAATGGAAGGATAATTCCTTCTAGAGTGCAGTAATTTTTGAAGACACTGACTTGTAACTTTATGGTCATATGCAAATATAGAATTGGAATACATAAAGCAGACTGTGGCTAGCATAATTTTGGGGGTGTTTGCTGCACCTGCGTTTGTTGCAGTGATCCACAGAAGCGCTGAACTCGTAGGATTTCCTGAATCCTGTGTTTCATTGCTCAAGTTTTAAGTTCAGGTTGTAAGATCAGATTTTTAAATACCATGGAGTACACATGGGTGTTGCACAATGAAGTTACCTTATGCTTTAATTTTTTTTCCCCTCTACTGTCACAGAAACTCCTTCCTTCGTTAGGCCCCTGGAAGACAGAACAGTAACACGAGGTGAAACTGCTGTCTTGCAGTGCATAGCTGGTGGCAGTCCTGCCCCTCGTCTCAACTGGACTAAAGACGACGGCCCTTTGACAGTCACAGAACGGCATTTTTTTGCTGCGGCAAATCAACTCCTTATCATTGTGGATGCTGGACTAGAGGATGCTGGGAAGTACACGTGCATTATGTCCAACACACTGGGCACCGAGCGTGGCCATATTTACCTAAACGTCCTGGCTTCTCCAAATTGTGATTCTTCCCAGAGTGGCATTGTCCATGAGGAGGATGGCTGGACAACAATAGGCATTGTGATTATTGTCGTGGTGTGCTGCGTTGTGGGAACATCGCTGGTATGGGTTATCGTGATCTACCACATGAGAAGGAAGAGTGAAGATTACAGCATCACTAACACAGGTAAGGTGCAAAAGCAACAGTCTTCAGCCCTGTTTTTAAATTAAAACACTTAAGAAATTTCTGGATTCATTATAGATGGATAAGATTGAAGAACTGAAGATTTCCTTTCTAAAATTTCCTCGGGGATTTGCTCAGATTTCTTCATTTTAGAGATGTGGGGGTGTTTTTAAATATCAAAAGTGTGTTAATTTTATTCCTAACACACTGGATTTGTTCTACATGGAGGGAAAACGATAAAGTTTGGAAATAAATATTTGAATAAACTGACAAATGTTTTCAGGACCTGGAATAATGTGTGTAAATTTCTGTTCTGGCCCTGTTAATTTTGAACTAGCTACATGGATTTTTAGTCACTGAGGTAGGAAAAAAGGTAACTATATGCGAGTTGAAATTCTGGATGACATTTTTGTTAATGTGGGTAATAGCGTTGGTACTACCTTGAAATCTTCCCACTTAGCTGTTAATGTCATCGATGTTAATTCTGCCTTGCAGAGGAGATGAACCTACCTGCAGACATTCCCAGCTATCTGTCCTCCCAAGGAACTCTGTCAGAGCCTCAGGAAGGCTACAGTAACTCAGAGGCAGGAAGCCATCAGCAGCTTATGCCTCCAGCTGGTAGCTACGTGCATAAAGGCACAGATGGTAAGCAAAGCCCTCACGTGTATTACTTGTGTTTCAGCAGGATGCCAGTGCACAGTCTAGTCCTCTTAGCTGGCGGCAGTATTGCACAATGCAGCGTAATACTGCATATTAACATCAAAGGTGACTTGTCCTAGAGTAGAATTCAGGTTGATCTGAAAATTTCCATTGATCATTCAGAGTTTGAGGCATCTCGTGGTTTTGTTACAGTGTTTGTTTATATTCTGCTATCAAGGCTTCTGCATTCCACGCGCATCATTTAATCTTTGGTCCAGCAGTGTCTGGGCTCACATCTGCTGTGAGTGCCTTTGCATGTAGATGTCATGACTGTTGTCCTTCAGGTGCCAGAGTAATACAGTTCCCCCCAGAGGTGCTTTGCTTCAGGCTTTGTGATCTGTTCAGCAAGGCAGAGATGCCATTAGAGAATTCCTAGGTTAAATGTCAAGGTAGATTTTTATGCTGTTTCTCTCCTTTGGCATCTCAAGAGTCCAGGCAATAGAGGTGGAAATAAAGTTTGCTAGGAAGATGACTTGCTGTACCTTTTGTCCTTGGCATAAAATTACTGCCTCTGCCAGACACACAGTCCACTTGATAAAATTACAACTAAAGGGTCTACACTATGTCCCTACCTTGTTTGGATGCTTTTTAGGATATTTGTGTCATTGAGCCTACAGAGATGCTATTTTTTACCATCCAAATGCTGAGGAGCCATCCAGTCCTTATACAGGCTGGCTTTCAAAAGTGGTCCTTCAGTGTGAGTCTTTTGCATCTGTCCCGTGATCCGTTCCCTCTAGTCTGTAGTCCTACTACACTAGCATCTGTATCGGGAAGGAGTTGAGAAGCAGCTCGTCTCAATGACCACTTTTATCATCTGCTCTCAGGTGTGTGGGCATGCAGGGTACAAGTCTGGTATAAGAGCGTAAGCCTATGTGAATTGCTATCCTTGTTTGATTCCAGGGCTGTTTCAGCCTGGTGCCCAAGCTGGTTGGACCTGCATGGAACCCGTTTGCCCTTGAAACAGGAGAGCAAACATGAGATCGCTCTTGCTCGTGTCCATGGTTTTCCCCTGGTCAGCCTCAGAAGGGCAGTGCTATTGAGAATTTGGATGGTGGGGACCTAGAGCATTTCTCTTCAGTAAACAGTCAAGCTGAGTACTCTGTTACCACCTTAACTGTATAAAGGCCCTTCAAACTGTGCTGTGTAATACATGATTATACCAAGATGTGAAAGAGTCTATGGAAATCAAGCATCCTTACCCTCTTTGAGAGTGTTTTGTTCTTCCATCACATTTATCAGGTGGCGCAGCGCCATTGGTGATCTGCTCAGACTGTTACGACAACGCTAACATCTACTCCAGGACACGAGAGTACTGTCCATATGCCTACATCACAGAAGAGGACCCCCTGGATCAAACTCTCCCTAATCTCATGGTGCAGATGCCTAAGGAAACATACACAGCACGCACCCAGCATGAAGCCAGTACTCTTGATAATCTCTTAGCAGACAGAGACATGTCTGTCTTCCTTACCAACCATGACAAAATAAGTGAAAAGAAAATCTCCTCCCAGCAGATTAATGGTGAGTGTCCCCTTTTCCCTTCTGTTGTTTTGTGTTCCCTGATAACTCTGGCCTTCCTTGTGCTGCCCTTCACTGTGAACACACAGCTAATTCAAGTAACTTTAGTTTGTGGAGTAACTCACCTGTTTATTAACCACCTGTTCTCAGAACTAGCCCTCAGTTTGCATCCAGTACCCAAGAGTTGAAGAGGGTGATATTAAAAAGACGGTATTTCTTAATCTGCAGTTCATCTCTCAAAGCTTGTGGAATGCGATCCTTTGCATGTACTTCAAGGACATCTATTAGCTAAGAGTTAAAGCTTCGCATAAGAAACTCAAACAGCCCTTCCTTTTGAGCTGGCCTGTGTTTCAAAGAACTCCAAAAGATTTTTTTTTTTTTTTTTTTTTTTTTTTTTTGTGTAGATTGATTGTTTTTATGTTGACTTTCTTCCAGGTGGCCTTTTTAAAAATTCACACTGAAACTGTGTGTGTTGTTTCTGGTTACTGTAACAGATTGCTGAAAAGGGAGAGCATCCAGTAAAATATGCTCTCAAAAATAGAGAAAATAACTTCAAGAAAGACTGTTACTGCTGAGTTGCACAACACAAAATACCTGTCTGAAATTTGAGTGTGTTTATCATGAACTCACTCCTGTTCATCTTCTAATTTTTCTTCCTCAGAACCCTTTCAGCTTCCTTTATGGGGAGTAAACAAAGACCTAGCGCTCTCTCACTCACTTTTTCTGCATCAGCAGTCAGCCCGTGAGACCCCACGACCTCTTCGAAGCGAGGGCATTATTGACAGTGACCGGGAACAAGCTGCTTCACCCAGACCTTGCCACAGGTTACGTGAACATAACTTTGATTTTAATAGGACACGGAACATTCATGACTATAGTGAAACCACGTAAGACACTAAAATGACGTCTTGAAAGCAAATCCGTATCAACTGACTTTTTGTATTTACTACCTCAGGACTAACCCCAAGGCCAAAGATGCTTGTGTATGTGTGTCTACAATTACAGGCTGACTAAATAGAGTCAGACTCCCTAGGAGGAGGTGGCACATGCCCTTTTTCCTTGGATTTCTGTGTATTAGAAAATGGGAATGTGCAACAGAGAACACATGGAGGATTAGTGATACCTAGCATAGCGTTAAAACATGCATTTTCTCATGTTGGAAGCAGCCTTTGTGTTGGTGCATGCTTTGAAGATCTCTCAAGAATGCATAGCTATTTCACACTGCATTGTCTGCTTGACGACAAATGTTCAGGGCCTCCTCATGGAATTCCTCAGTAACTGTAAGCATAAAACTCTTGGCCAGCTTTATGTTCCTTAGACTTGGCAGGTGTCTGTTACCAGTCTAACTTTGGAGCTTGTTTTCTCCTATGAATAATGGACTCTAGTTGTAAATAAATTTGCATTTATAAATATTTTGTATACACTAAGCTTATAAATGTGTTGGCTGTAATGTAAATATATTTTTTATTATGCCAAAGTATGTATCATACTGTTAGTCTTGACAGCTACGTATCAAGCCATATGGTTTTTTTTTTTTTTTGGTGGGACTGAAAGCTTGTTTCTGAGGGGATAGAGCTGTCTTTGTTTTGGAAAGAAGTGAATTTATTATAGGTATGTGGTGAAATTGTGCTATTGATGAATTTCATTGTTACATACAACCCTGTATGCATTAAGCCTGGCTGACCTGACTGCAAACTGATCCATTTCGTGACATTAGCAGAATTCCAAGTTTGACCCATTTAGATGTTGAGAGGGTCCTTAAATCTCTATATTAATCACCCGTCTTGTCCAGGAGAGCATAAAGCCCAACAGACCCTGCATTTACAAGCAGTGTTAACCTGTATTCGAGGCTGTAGGATCCAGCTTCCCAGAAGTTCTTATAAATAGCAAACAAAAAGAATAGTACACAAAACGTTTCCTTCTGGTCATTTGGTAAAATAGCTGTAAGATGGGAGTTCCGAGTGCTTTGTTTCAGAAGTTTATCTAAGCTTTTATCTCTAAAAAAAAGCCTCGTGTGTGTTGCAGAGAGGTCTCCATGTATTTTTCCTAGCTGACACTCAAGTGAACTTACAAAAATAACGTTGCGATGAAAAGCATCAGATAAACTGGGAGAGCGTTTGATAAATACGTAGTGAACTATACTGTGGACTTCGTTTCTTCTGCACAGCCAAGAGGCATATGTAGTTTAAAACACTTGTGTCCTTTTCTGTTGTAAAATACCAGGCAAAATTGTTGTCCTGTTGAACTCTCTAATAGTTCCCTAGACCTCGTCATGGCCAAAATGTTTAAATGTTTGACAGGTGAGAAATGAAACAATATGCAGGGAACCACTCAATACTGAAAATCCAGTATTTGCCGAGACAGAGGAAGCACAAACCTCATTAGTTAGTGGGACGTGCCTGACAAAATTAGGAGGAAGAACATTATGAAGACTTCCTGAAAAGTTCTTCTGGGAAAATGCACCTTTGTGTAGAAGGGATTAAAGACTCATCAGTGATGTGTTTTCAGCAAATATGTTGTGCTCAGCGCTAGAGTTCTCCAACATTATGGTGTATACTCAGGCCTGAAGAGCAAGGGCCTTTCTTCCTAGTCATTGTTGCATTTTTTCCAAGCTGTAGGAGAAAACAGCTGTGTGGTATATTTTTATAAAGACAGAAAAACCTTTTTGGACCAGCCCAAGAGAGGTATGTAAGACTTCCCATTGATCCATTCCTAGATAGAAAGGGATGTGACTGAAGTATCAGATGCAGTTGTGCGGAATCACAGCTGAAACTCTTGAGATAGTGGATTTTTTGAGTAAATGAGTGAGGAAATGCTGGGAATAGTGATTATTTTCCCACAGCTCTTTGGGCATGAATAATAGATTATGCAAATGAGCAAATATTATCAAGGGCTCTTACCGTGCTCTCAAAGCAGCCATGGTTGCTTTGGTGGCCAGCAGCTTCAGTAGGAAGAGGAGGATGCAATTGTCCTTGACCTTTGGGTAAAAAAAATACAGGTGTGAAACTCTTTTTGGGCTCTGACATCTGAAATATTTTAATAACATACATGCTAAAAGAAGAATCTTAAGTTCATTCCTTTCTTTTTATTTCCTCCAGGCTTTTCCTTTCCAGACAGGATTTAAGACATGGTGCTTATTTTCAGTCCAAAGTTACCTGTGTTGCAGGAACCCAGTACTGTCCGTTTAAATCCAGATGAGAAAGGTCACGTCATGAGAAAAGTGTCGTCCTTTCAGGCTGCTGGCTGCTTTCTCCAGATACTCGCACAGGCTGCTGTGGCAGAGTGCTTCTTGGCACATGCAGAGCCACGATTTCCCGCTAGTGGGGAAAATAGCACCCCTACTGCTGCTCTGTCTCCCATCACCATTTGGCAAATGCTTGTTACTTTCATCTCTCTTCTCTGTGGAGTTGAGCTAATACAGATCTGTCACAGTACAGCTGTGGATGTCTAGGCCTTAGGTGTACTTTGGGCACAACTCCCTAGTGCGATTGAATTACCTTTAGGGGTGTAAGATGTGCTTGGCCAGGACCAAGGCTTGAAAAGCCGTGCTGTCTGCACCAGAACAAGCTGAAGTGCTAGCTCTTGAAGGCATTTAGGAGCTAAAGCTGCACTGATTTCTGAGAGGTGCTGGCCTATAAAAGCTGCCATCATGAATTGGGACATTTGCATCCTTCCATGAGCAATGGTATCTCTTTAAAGTCCATAAGCTGGCTGTAAATAGCTGAAGCTTGTAAGTAGGTGAACACCTTGCTGTGCTTAGCATTGTGGAAAAACTTCCTAGGTAGACTTCCAGAAGAAATCAGGTCTCTTCTTTCCCCTTTCCTCCAGGAGGTGCAGATAGGACGGAGTGGCCATTCTGCTTTCAGTCAACACAGTTTCTTCAATCAATGCCAAAGTACTAACGGTACAGGAACTGGGGCTTCATAAGACAGTGTGAGCAAAGCTGCTCTTGTTCCCTGTTGCTATTTCCTAGTGTCTATTTATATTTTTCTCACATACGAATGTATATTTTGTATAGCATGTGTAATATATGTTTGTCTATTGTAATATACCTTCATTCAATAACATGCTGTATACATTGAGCATCCAGTGTAACTTTGTTAGTTTGCAGATTAAATAATTCATTTTTGTTCTATGATATTTAATTTTTGTAGGGAAAAAAATACAGTAAACTTTGCCATCTGGACATGTTCCTGGGCAGCTGGCTTCAGGTGTCCCTGCTTGAGCAGAGGGTTGGACGAGGTGACCTCCAGAGGTCCCTTCGAACCTCAACCATTCTCTGATACGGTGATTCTTATTTCAGTTTTCCAGTAGGAAACACCCCGTACCCTCTTCTGAAAATGTGCAGGTACTTCTCCCACGGTGCTGTTGACTCTGGGCCAGGAGACTCGCAGATCACTGTGCTCCCAAGGCTGTTGTCCTGCCATTCAGATCCTTTGAAGTACCAAAGAGATTTTCTTTCTGGAAACAAGCTGTCAGCATAAATGAGTGGGTGAGAGCGTGCCCCCGTATACCTGCTGCAGGAGGGGAGGGGTGTGTGCCGCCCACCCTACCAGCTACCTACCATCCCTCCTAAAAGCCAGTGTAAGNTTATTCTATCACTGTATTCTTGTGCTGGTTCGTGTTCTGCTAATTAATCACCTTTGCCCTCCTGTGCTCCGTTTTGTATGCTTCACCACTTTACCCGTTCGCAGCTCTCAACACTGCGTAGCTTTTCCCAAGTGAACTCGAGCTCCTGTAGCTGCCTCATCCTCTGTTGCTGCTGACAAGTCAAGTTTGCACCCTAGGAAGAGGTTCACGAGAGCTGCGTGTACACGCACCCCGACGCGCCAGAGTCAGTCACCCGGCTTGGTGCGCTGCTGTTGATGAAGCACAGCACATGACGGCCTCCGGTGCGGGGCTCTCCTCTCCCGGCCGCAGCAGCCGGGGGCTGCCCAGGGCACCACTTTGGCAGAGAGCGTCCCCAGATGCAGCTCCCGGGAGCACCAGCCAGCCCGCGCGGAGGCTCCCGCCTTGCCGGCAGCTGTAGGAGCCTGCTCCGCGGCAGATGCCGGGGCAGCCGCTGGCAGCCTCGCCTTGGGTCCCTGCCCGGTTTTTCTGTGGCGACGTGCCGTGTGTTTGGCAGCGCTGCCCGATTCCTCGTGGCCTGTGTCTACTCCCACACGCAGGGGAGCGTGTCGTGTCTGTAGGACCTATGCTGGAACATCCAAAAAGGAAAGCCAGGCTGTAAGCAAATGTCGTTACCTCTTTTCTTCATAGCAAGAGCTAAAGGGCTGCCCTTTCTCTGCATGCAGGCTCTTGACTTCCATATTCATCAGCTCACCTGCCTGATAAGCAGGGATTCCTCCAGTGCCGATACCTGGCCTTGGGTGTACCTGGCTGGGTGGGGATCGGCAGAGCTGCCTGCCAGCTCCAGCCGGCTCAGGAGGCTCCCCTCGCATTCATGAACTGTGTTGGGGTTTCCCAGGGGACTGGAGCTGAAGCATTCACAGAGTGTCCGCAGCATTCCCCAGATCCCAGCTTTTTGTATTTTCAAGCCACTGCAATTGCAGGGGGATGGCCTCAATGATACGAGCCTGCCCCACAAGCCTTGATTTATCCAGGAGCGTGAGTGTTGTGAAACCCCACCCCATCCTGTGATCATTTCAACAAGATGCTCAGGAAAAACCAGCTATTGCCTTCCCTGGTAAGTTCAGCTCTCCCTGGTTCATTATGTACATCTCAACCCTGGCACAGTGTCAGAGGACCAACAGCTATTGAAGATAAGATCATGAATAGTTAATGTTCTCAGTTACCCAAGCATATTTAAAAAGTAACGCTGAAGCCTGGTGCTGATGAGATTATAGAACTGGGTCATCAAGGAGAGGAAAAACCAGAAAACAATTGCATCTGCCCTCGGGCTTCACTAATGACTGAGTTTTCATGGAAGATCCTATCCCTTCCTTGCTTTAATCCTTCGGTGGTTTAAAATACTGGATACTTCATCAAACCACCTTCCCTCCTGCCTGCCAGATTCTCCTCTCCTCCCTTCCTGCAGGAGGTTGTGGCCCCTTCAGATGAGTCTCCAGGCTCTGGCTGGGGCCGTGAGCACCTGCCCGACGCACGTCCCGGCGTGCGGCGTGAGAGCCTGGGCACCACGGAGCAGCAGAGCTGATGTGTGCATCGCTGTGACAGCTTCGGTGACGCAGCCTGGTGGTCAGGGTGCGCGTCTCGGGGAGGTGGGCAGAGGGCTGTGGCTGGGTGCAGCCCTCCGACCTGCCGAGCCCTGATGACGACGTGCTCCCCCTCCGGGAGCAGCCCCGTCTGTCCCTGGGGTTCCTCCAGGCTCCCGCCTGGAAAGGTCACCTCCTCTTCTGCCAGATCAAGCCCGGTGTGTCAAGTCCTTCAGGGTATGTGCTTAACAAGGGAATAAGCAAATAGCTGAGATGGAAAGAGAAGACAGTCCTTTGGTCTGTGAGAGCCCCAGCCTTGGTGGGGCTTTGACAGGGTAGGCTTCGGTGCCAAGGCAGCCGCGGCTGTCGCCTGTGCAGGGAGCTCTCCTCGAGCTTGGGCCGCTATTCCCCACACATAGGAAGCTGGAAGAGACACAGGATCCTTTTTCAGAATGAAACTAGGCATTCAGAGGCAGATGAGCATAGGGAACAAATAAACTCCAAGTCCTAATTTTTATGGCTTTTGCCCTGAAATAGCTAACTGGGAAAACCAGCAGCAGGCAGCCGGGTTACCTCACCATGGAAAGCAGGCGGGTGCCTGCAGCCAGACGTCGGCAGCGTGGGAGTGCTGGGTCCCGACGGCACGGACCGTGCACGCGTGTCTGTCGGTGTGGGCAGCGTTAAGCCTGCGAACGTGCCGTGACCGCTCGCCTGTGGATCCCCAGGTGAGCAAAGGTTGTTGTTGGCTCCTGTTGTACGTCTGCCTGCATGTTGGAGATGAGGTTTCTAACACCCTTTAGGAGGGTGGGTGAGCCCGTACCCTCCAGATTACGGATACGGAGGGAGGAGGGGAGCAGCCTCCCGGAGACCCAGCATGTGCCAGGCAGAGCCATGCCCTGGGCTCCCACCACCCGACATGGCTGCCGCTGCCTTTTCCCTCCCGTGTCTCGCCCAGCTCTCTGGGTCTGCTCGTTCTTGCTGCACCGAGCCGGTGAGGATGGGAAATGGGATGAAATGCAGCACAGCAGAGAAGGGGCAACCTCGGAGCGTGCCCTTTAATCAAGGGCCTTTTCTTTCTGCACCTGGGAGGCTGGTCTGGATTGGGGTTCCTATTTGCAGGGAAATGGAGCGCTATTAAGGCTTCTGTTTATCTCATTTTCTCCCAATGAGATGCTATCGATTTGCTCTGGGGAGGGACACACGCTGATTAAACTGTGAGCGTTTATTGACAGGCCCTGACGGCTGCTGCGCTTGGCCGTGTGCTGGGGGGAGCTGCCACTGCCGCAGGGTCACTCCTGCTCTGCTTCCACTGTCTGCTGATAATGTTTCATATCAGGGTTTATCTTGCGAGCTGACAGCTGCTTCATCCTGCAGAGGGAAAGCACACCACAGTCTGTTCCCGGCAGAGCAGGGGTGGGAGAGCCTTCCCACCCCCTCAGGACCAAGCCGTACCCCGGTGCGGGATCCTGGTGCTGCGCCGGGCCAGGGGCTGCTCCTGTTCAGTGCCCGTGAGCAGCATGCGGCCACCGAGCTGGCACCGTCCCCTTACTGCTCCCACTGCCCAGCCTCGCTGCTCGGGCTGCTCTGGAGAGGTCTCCCTCCGCATGAGCACGAGTCCAGGCGACCGAGTCGTGCGAGGTGCGGTTCAGCAACCAGCAGATTTTTGCAGTCGGCAGGGGCCCCGCTCTGTGCCTGGGCTGGGGGTTCCATGGGCGGCAGCGGCATGGGGCAGAGCTGGGCCAAGGGAAGGGTTAAAGCTCTGTCCCTAGAGCCCTGATGCACAGATCACGGCTCCGTGCTCTCGATTCCAGCTCATCTCTCTTGGCAAAGGCAGATTTTCCCTAAATGAGATCCTTTTGCACGTAACTTGCATGTAACACAGGGGATGACGGCTCCGCTCATCACTTTGAAGGTTCAATTTCACATTAGGTTTAATGTCTCTTCTGAAGACTTATCTATGTAATTCACCCCAGTGTTTAGAAAAATCTCCCACGTCCTTGCTCAGATTTATTGTTGATACCATTTTGCCTGACGCTGGATGTTGCAGGCGCATCTATCGAACAGTGGGCTGTGATTTGTGACTCGCCAAAGCGCATTTCAGGATGCAGAAATAAATGTGCCCTGCTCGATTAATAGCTAATAGCCTGCTGAGAGCGTCCCTGGCAGCATGCTTGGCTTAGGAAAGGACTGGCTGAACAGAGTGAGGAGCTGCAGAGCAGGACAGATCCCTTTCTGAAAAATTTTAATTAACTTAAAACAAATGCACAGGAAAGGGCCAGCCATTAGCTGCCTTAGCTTCCTGAGACTCATCCCTGCTAATTAAGCAGTGTGTCAGTGCAAGTGACCTACAGATAACACAGCACCCAATTTGCATTTAAATTAAAAACCATATTTTTAAAATAAAGGTTTCATTAAGCCCTGTTTGTTTGTCTTTCCAGGCATACACATTATCAAACCCTTCGCTGATTTTTTTATTGACTGGCTTTTGGACTGGCAGCAGCTCCAGGGGTCTGGGTGGTAGCACAGGCAGGTGCAGGCCCTCCCTGCCCTTGGATGCTCCGACACAGCTGGATCTGGAGAAGTTTTCGGCGGAGCGTCTGCTACCATGTAATGTGATAAGCTCTGCTGACCGGAGCCCCGGCGTCCCCATCTGGGCTGTTCATCCTCCAGACGGTGCTTCGGATGGTGAGGGGCTCTCGCGTGGCTTTTCTGCCTGGTGTTTTTCCTCCCTATGTTGTCATTACCTGCAGGAGCAGCATCAGCCGCAGAGGTCTGCAACGGTTCCCTTGAGGTGTTCGGGCTGGGGCTGCGCCAGCGATTTTACGGAGAGGTTTTTCCCTCCGCCGCTCCCAAAATGCGGCACCCGCCCAGCCGGTCTGGCTGCCCAAAGCCTTACCCTGCCTGCTCCTGCAATATTAACGAGCAGGTTGTGCAACGCGTGTCACGGCCCTGCAGTGACTTAGGCTAAACTGAGTGCCCGCAGCTGGAGGAAGCAGGAGCATCCAGCCTGCGAGAGAGGAGCATTCGTCCGTCCTGCAGAACAGCGTCGTCTCTGCAGGGGCCCGCCTCAAGAGGGGACAGCGGTTTTGCACGGTGCATGCACCATCCCGCAGGCATCAGCGCAGCAGGGCTGGGGTGGGGGACCTCAGTCAGCAGGACGTGTTGTTCCTGCATGGCTTCGTGATGCCTTCCCTGGTGAGGAGCTCTGGGTATTGCAGGCTTCACCCAGCATCCCCCAGAACCTCACGCTGAGCCGCCTGCCTGCAGCCTCCTGCGCGCCGCAGGGCAGCACCACCCGTCCCGCTGTCGGTCGGACCCTCACCCCGACCACTGCAGGGCCGCCTGGGCAACGCCGACTGCCCTGAGGGCCTTCGCGAGGCTCGGGGATGCTCGCTCTGGCGGAGTGGGTCCTTGCAAGGGGGTGGGGAGGGAACCATTGCTGGCGCAGAAGCTGGCTGCTGGGCATCCTTCACTCGGTGGAGGTCGAGAGCGCACGGAAACACTCCGGCAGCGCTGCCTCTTCACGGGCAGGCCCTTATCCAGGGGCTCAGAGTTGTGTTTCTTGTATTAATGTGGTTCATAAAATGCAGCCCATGTTCAAAAGGGGATCTGGCCTTCACTGGGCCCTTTCTCTTTCTCACCCTCATTTTTTAATTATAAGTATTGAGGCATAATAGACGTTAATGAGATCTCGTCTGGCCTGAGCCAGGCTGTGCTCTGTGCAGATGATGCCCATGGGCCGACATTCCCGTGGACAGCAGCGGTGCCTCTCGGCTCCTCTCTGGTGAGGAGCTGGGAGCTTTGGCTGCGCTGGGCAGGTTTCTCCCTGGCAGCAGCCTTAATGGGATTTGAACTTTTGAGAGCAAACTTGAATTTCTGAGCGTGGGCTCAAATGAAATGTGGGGGACACATGAGCACCCATAAATCCAGTGACCTCGTTAAAGGGAAGATCGCCCTGCCAGCCTAACCTGGGCAGGTCTCAGGGGCTCGAGCCACCCGGCCTTGCGGCGTTATTAGCAGTGACCTATCTGCCACGGCCCGGGAGGAGAGGGGGCTCTGGAAACGGCCCACCAGCCACCAGGAATCATTGCTGCATCCCGCTCGGCTCTCGCGGCCGCGCTGAGGTCCAGGCGCCGCCGGCGCTGCCTGCCGAGCTGTGGCCCCTCTTCCCCTGGTGTCGGCAGTGCCGTCTCCACGGGGTCGGAGGTTCCCCCCCTCCCCTGCGGGTGCCCCCGGGACCGCTGCCCTGTGCCTGAATCCTTGCTGTGAGCTCCTGGGCTGCGCACCTCGGGTCGTTGAGCCGGCACAACCTCATGGAGGCGACTCCTCTGGATACCTTTCGTCTCTCTGTCTTTCCACGCCATCAGATGTCCTCTGGCTCGTTTTCATAGAGACTGACACAAAAGCCTCTGGCCTGTCTCCATCCCGCTCTGCAGCCAGCCTGGGCGACAGGCCCCAGCCCCTGCAGCGGCCACGGCACGCGGGGCTGTGGTGCACAGCTCCTCTGTGCGCGGTGCAGACCGGTGGGTGCGCGGCACCGGGTCCTGCTGCTTCCGTGATGGACACGCAGTGTTACTTGTCTGCCCTGCTCCTGGTGCGCCATGGTGGTTTTCCCTCCCCGGGCTCCGTGGCCGTGGAGCCAGCACGTTGCCGAGCTGGCTGTGGTGACGCTGGGGTCTCCATTGGGTTGGTGCTGTGGTGGGTTCTCTTGTCCTCCCTGTCCCCCTTACCCCGGCCCGAAGCTGAGCTCCCGCGGCGGCTGGGTCCCGCCACGGGCAGTGGTACCTGGCTGCCCGCTGCGGTCCTGCCCTCCCTTTCGGCTGCCCTTCGCTCCTCTGCTGGGGCCTGACAGCTTTGATTTCTTTCTCCTGGTTAGAGAACATGAGGTTTTTGACAGCTGCCTTTGCCATTATTCTTCCCTTAATGCTGTTGTTGTTTTGCGTTACTGTCAAATCGCATCTTATTAAAGTTCTTCCCATCCTGCCAGCGGCAGATGAGGAGCGCTAAGGGATGCGTAGTCTCCTGGCTCTGTCTGGGGAAATTGCCTTTTATTATTGATAAGGCAGCAATGCCTTTGGAGGACGCAACTCTGCCACGTGCCGGAGTGGGAGCGGGAGAGCAGCACCCTCGGCCCTGCCGGTGCCGCAGTGCCGGTGGCTGCTGCCGGGGAGGTCGGCCTGACCCTGGCCTGGGCAGGCAGGGAGAAGAGCCAAGGACTGCCAGGGCGAGGCGGGTGCTGAGGCCGGGATGCTCTCCATGGACACCTCTCCTGGGGGAGCCGCCTGCCGCGGGAAAGGGATGCTCTGGGCAGGATCAGCCCCAGCTGCTCCTCCCGCACGTCGGAGGGGAGCGGGGCACGTGCCGCCTGCCTCTGTGCTCGCTCCCGTCGCAGATCGGGAGCGTGGCGCCTGCAGATGTGTGTCCACCTTGCCTCAAACAGGAGCCCTGAGAGGACCGGGCACCAGGCAGGGAAAATGTGCTGTCCCGGCTTATTTGGGCTGGGGGCTGCTATGAGCAGCAGGGGGGGGGGTCGTGAATGTCGGTGGCCATGCTCGTGCCCCAAGCAATCCCCTTGGGTCCCAGTGGGGTGTCTGGGGGACAGAAATCTAGGTCATCACAAAAACCCTCTCTGAACATTAAATATTTATCTGTGTTTGCAGCATGTTCCAGCTCCCGGCTGCAGAGGAGGGGCAGCGATGCCAGGAGCAGCGCGCGTGTGCGCACGTGTCGGTGAGCAAAGGCGCAGGTGTGACGGCAGCGGCAATGGGCCCCTCGGCGATTTTTGAGCCAGACACGGCTGTCCCTGGCCTGCGTGCCTGAGGCTCCGCCGCTGCGTTCAGAGGGTCTCAGCCATGCCGTGGTTTGCCCCTGGCCAAAAGTAGCGTTGGTTAACGCTGGTTAACTGCCCGACGGGGTAACTGGTCCTGGGAGCTGGAGGCAGAGGAGCTGGCTGGGGAGTGCTGGCTGGGAAGGGAACACGCGGGGAGAGGACACTGGTCCTCCGAGAGCTGATATCCCATTTCTAGGGTGGATCTTGATCTGCCGATGAGCTCCAGTTACGCTTTGCTCTGTGAACAGTCGCACCTTTGCAAAGCGACTGATGCTTCCCACGGCTTGCTAAAAATTCCTTGGCACCAGAACGGTTCCTCCGGCTTTGTTCAGCTGGAGGGAGCTGTTTCTACCCACAAAGCGCCATACAAAAGACCGGGCACTGCTCAGCCGCTGCAGGGCTGGCCGGCCGGAGGAGCAGGGCAGACCCAGCTCCCGGGCGAGGGAAGAAGGGGCAGCTTGGAGGGCCAGGGGGGGGTCTGGGCACAGGGCAGGCGGGGGTACCGCTGGGATGCAGGCTTCGCAGGAAGAACCTGTACCTTCCCCTGCACGTTTAATACTCTCCCTGGTCAGGTAATGGCGTGGCGAACGCTCATCCGTTCCCTCGGCCTCCCTCCGAGGCAGCCTCGCAGAGACCTGCCGGCGGCGGGCAGGGGGCTGGCACCCCTCGCAGCCCCCGTGCTGCACCCCAGGCCCCTCTGCAGGGACCCCAGGACCTGCTGCTGCCCCTCACGTAGGTTGCAAGCCGCTCCCCTGCTTCGTGGGCGCTGTGCAGGATGGGCTAACGGTCCCTTGGGCTCATCATCCGGCTGCCCAAAAAGGATTTAGTCGTGCGATCCAGGCTCTTCGCTGGCACTGAACTCGCTGTGATGCCATGAAGGTTGTTCCCTTGGCGTGAGCCTCCTTCCGCTTGGCTTTGTTGAAATCCGAAGTCCAACGTGGGCCGGGGCCCGGCGGCACTGCGAGCGGAGGCCCCTGGGGCTGGGAAGGGGCTGAGAGGTGCTGAGCCCCGGGAGGCTGTGCAGCCAGGGCTCTGCTGCCAGCGCCCTTCGGTGATGGATTGGGCAGGCATCTGCAGATTCAGCACGAGCCCAGCGAAACACTCTACTGTGCTTGTTGGAAGCCTCCGTAGCAAGCGCTACTTTTTTTGCTGATAAATCTTGTTTTTAAATTAGCTGCGTGTCAGACTGGTAAATAACGCATCTTATAAATGAAAAGAGCATTCAAACCCAGGCTGGAACAAACAGCCTGTGCTGCAGGTGCGGCAAGTCCTGTGCAGCAGGGAGAACAAGCGGCAGCAGTACCTGGAAGCAGATTGCCTCCTGGACTGCTTTTCAAATGGCCTTTTTAAATCTTTAGTTCCCACAACGTATTCCATGAGCTTTTCCCATAAGCATAAATCCAGGAGTAGCTTTGATGGGAACATAAAGGTTTTACACATATGAACTCAGAGAGCAGTAGGGAAAGCAGGAGGCTCCAGAGGTAGCAGTCCTCAGGAGAGCCAGGTCTCTTTCCTTTCGGGAGCATTTGCAGCAATGTCAGAGATGCCCCAGCAGACGCCTTGCTCCAGACCCCGTCAGACAGCTTTCACTAGACCCTTACCACTGAGATTTGAGTAGAACAGATTTTTAATTACTATTAAAAGTCCCAGGAGCTTACACAGTACCACGTGCTGCCTGCCTGCGTGGAACAGATGGGGTTGAAGCTCCTTGAGGCCTCGGATGCAGGTGGTATTACACTGGATAAAACCCCCTGTGACCCCCAGCTTTTTCTTGGGGAAACCCAGTCCCAAATGGGACATGCTGGGGAGGTCAGTCCTGAGTGCCGGAGCCCCGGCAGTGCTGGGTGCAGCCACGAGCCTCACTGCTGCAATCTGAAGGGCAAGAACATCGCCTCATCTTGGCTGCTCAGCCTTGAAAGTCACATAAAGCACTCGCGCAGGCTGTCACCGGAGCTGTTTGTGGCACATCTCTGCCGTACGTGTTGGTCATACAAAGCCCTGAAGCTGTCCTGTTTGGTTTCCAGCATCCCAGCAGATGCTCTGGGTTGCTTTGGGCACACGCGGCCGCAGAGCAGACCTCTTCAGGCGAAGAATTTGAAGTCAGAAAGTGGCTTGGACTCCGGAACGGCTGGCGTGCTGCCCTACGGACAGACTTCCTCATGGCTGCAAGAGAGTAAAGCTGGGGCAGATCCCAGTTTGTTTTGTGAGTCCTGTCACCATCATGTGTGCTGGGGACCCGGGACCCTTCGCACAGCGGGAGCACCCCACGGCAGTCGGCGCAGGGCAGCGCATTAGCAAACACCCCTGGCATGGGGCTGGGGCACAGGCTGCGGCTCGGTGGTTTGGTGGCAAATCTGTGCAATGCTCTGGAGGAACTGTGTCTTTCTAGGAAGGCCGGTAATGGGGGTTTCGGCCCATCCGCAGAGCTGCTGCCCATCTCCGAGCAGGCTGCAACGAGGAGAGTTTGTCAGTGATGATATCGGAAGCAATTACTGATCGGCAAAGTGCCGTGAGGCAGTATGGAGGAGCCTGTGGGATGCATGTGAAAACAGTACAATAGATTCCTTGAATACTGCTAAATGGGTAGGGGATACTTAAGGGCTAATTAAAAATCTGGATGGTTTCCAGGAATAAACAAAATGGGATAGTCAAGGTGCTCGTGAACTGTTGTTAAAAGACAAGTTCTTCACTTTGGCCGTTGAGATGACGCAGCTGCAGCTGCACAGCATCCTCCTGCCTGGCTGTCCCTCCTTGTCCGAGAGCAGTGTGAGCGGGTGGTCGTGGCCAAGCTTATGGCTAAAGGGTGGTGCGGGTGGGATGCAGATCCCGCTGCGGTGCCTGGAGTCCTGCTCAGCCAGCGTGGGGCTCATGGCTTGGCTGGAAACAGGGAGGAGGAGAAGCAGCGCTGAACCTTGCGGTGCCCATCCAGCCACTGCTGCTGGTTCGGTTTAAACTCTGGAGCTGATTTCCCACAAAGGTAATTTTCTGCTTCTCTGACTCAATTCTATTTGTCTTTTAGAGGGTAATTGGCATCACTTCGGTGTTCTTTTATGCCCAACTAATTGCACCTTGTTTCAGGAGTGAAAGTTAATGCCTCTCCATTTAGGTTAGTGCAGCAATTTATGATTACAGATGAGGCCAGGCAGAAACGTGTACCAGGAGTACCGCTGCCTGGCTGGCTGGCTTGAGACTTGCTGCTTGCACTGGTGGAAAGATTTTCCATTTTATGTTTGAGCTGCTCCTGGATGCTACAGCTGCGTAGTAATGAGCCCGCAGTGCTGAAGCTGCATGCAGCAGCCTCTGCGCCTCGGGCAGTGGCCAGAGGAGCGCAGATCAGGCTCCAGCTCTCGGCCGGGCTGAGGCTGCTGGCAGCCACGCCGGCTCGCTGGCCTGTGTCCGCAGGTGGCAGCAGGAGAGGGGTGACAAGGGCACGCTGCCGCTGCACGTGGTTTCGGAGTCAAACAGAACCAACAGCCGTACAGGGCACGGTGACGGGGCTGTCGCCTGCCGCGCGGCCGGAGGGGCTCAGCCGGGACCTGCTTTGGTGGCTCCGGCAAAGCAGAAGGGGCTGGATGTCCTGTGGGGTGGTGGGGGTCAGCGCAGCGGGGTCCTCCTCTGGGACGGGTCACTGTGCACAGATATGTGCTGCTCAAGTCTCCCGCTATGGCAGCATTTATCTGACACGCGGCTAAGTGTTCTTTACTTGTCGACAGCTCGACTGAACAAATTGTACCCCGGCCGCAGACCCGGGTGCTGGGCTGTCACCCCGCTGCAGGTCTCGCTGTGACTCCCTTCCAAAGGACGGCTGATCAGCCTCCTTTCCCCGCAACGGCAGAGGCATATTCTGCCGTTCCCGTGCTGCTCGCGAGTGCTGAAATCGCAGCCCGGCCAAACCCAACACCAAAGCCTCGGGGGACCGGGGCCCCTGGGAGCGCGCTGGCTCTGGACGTGAACTGGGCCGTCATCGGCAGGGCTTCGGCCTGCAAATGGTGCCTGGCAAATGCCAACCAGGCTGCGTGTTTGGAGGCCTCATTTAAGGGGCTGCTGATCAGGCATCAGTGACTTTAATAGCATCAAGGACTAGAAAGCAAGTACTTCCACTGTAAATCTTGTCTGCTTTAAAGTAGGTTATATTTTCAAAGTGCTTTAGTTCTTAGGAATTTAATATTGCAATGTCAATTGTAAGACAAGTAATTGGATGGGGAGAAGGTTGTTACTGGAACCTGAGATTAAAGGCAGGATTTGAATGCTGTGTTGCGTGCGGGTGGGTGTTTTTGTTCACTGCAAATATGACTCTGGAGGTTTCGCAGGCAGCGTTTCTGTTTGAAGTCGGCTCTGCTGCTCCGCGAGGTTTGCTGCGCCTGTGCCGTGTCCCACCACGGCTCGAACACGAGATGACTCGCAGAGCCGAAGGTAGGAAGAGAATGCATTGCCTCGCGAAAGCAGCCATGCAGCAAAGCTCTTGCGCGAGGCTTCTCCAGCGCCGCCTCCCCACCAGGACCCCAAAGGGCCACCGCGCCGGCGGGACAAGGGGCTGCCAGTCCCTGCTGCTCCCAGGTTTGCGGGGGGGTTCCCCATGCACAGGGGGCCCCGGGCTCCTCTTGGCTGGTGCTCTCGGGGTGCAGCTCCCCGTGCTCCCGCCACCGTCCCCCCGGGTGCTGTGGTTGGGGCGGCAGCGGTCAGAGGGTGGACGGGAGGTATGAGCAGGATGCTTTCGGGGCTGGGGCTGGCTCTCCCGGCTGGCTCTCAGCCCTGCCGGCTCCCTGCTCGCCTTGCGACACGAGGTGAGCGTCTAAGACACGGCAAGAGGCCGAGGTGGCCGCTTGCCCAAAGTCTGGGCACGGCTCCTGGGGTGAACCACTTCCACGGGAAGGGGCAACGGCAACCGGAGCAGGCAGAGACCAAACCTCCCTCCTGCTGAACCGGCATGGCGAAAGCCCGTCAGCGCTCGGCACAAGGCCGAATCCCCGCAGAGACCGGGGTCTCGTCCGGTGTTCACGCTGGGGGCGATTCCCACAGGGGCTGCACCCCCAGGGCGGCTGCGGCCGAGGAGGCGGCTCTGCCTGCACGCCGCCGTGCCCAGGATGCTCGTCCACAGGAGCGGAGTGCCCACGTGAGGGTGAAGCTCCAGACCTGCGCTTAATCCTCCCCATGAGTGGGTTGCTCTAATCTCACCAAGCCGTTTGTATTGTAGGTGCTTTAATTGTTATTAAAGGTGCTTTGTGCCCACGCTGGGAGAGACCCAGGCTGCTCCCAGGGAAGCCTCTGCCTCCCCGCCCGCCTCTGCCTAGGGATGGAGTTTCGGATGTCCTGTGGACAATGTTTTCCTGGTCTGTTCCTTTCCAAACCACGAGCTGCGCTAGCGTGAGCCGGCATCAACTTTTTGAGCCGAGCAGGGGCTGGCTGAACCCCAGCTCTCCCCGCCAGGCCGAGCCGGTGCTCCCCAGAGCCGCCGGCCACGGAGCACGGCTGCGACCCCACAGCCACGGACGTTCTCGAAGGGGCAAAGCGGTGCCGGTGGAAGTCCCGGAGCGCTGGGAATCACGTGCCCGGTGCAGTGCTCCCACCCGAGGGTGTGCCAGGAGCGGCCTGATCCTGCAGCCCTGTAATCTCCCAGTGCCCTTTGCCCAGCCTAGCTGTGCTAAGAAGAAAATGTGCTTGGTTTAATGACACGGCTTTGATATTTCCAGCCCTAAGCTTTCTGTAAAACAGTGGCTATCAGACAGGTGAGCTGGTTGGCTGTGCCTAATGTAGATTGATAGCGGATCAGCTTTTCTGTCTTAATTTGCTTATGACCTAGAGAATTAGCGGAGAGGATCTGTTATCCTGCCAGTGCACTAATGTCTCCTGCAAGAGAAGGGCTCCCCAGGGAAGGAGTGGTATTTGCTAACCTTTCCCTGGCTCACTTTACATAATAGCACACTCCTCCAAATGTCCTCAGCGTGACTGGCTATTCCCCTTCTCCTTCATTCTGCATGGTATTTTACTTTTTGAATTTCAAGAATATTGCACAGTAAGAAAAGGTGCTGAATTCCTCGTGTCACGCATCTTCCCTCTCAGAGGCTGTTCTTCAAGATGCATTGGTTTAGGAATTCAAAGGGAGGCACTTTTCCTCTTCAAGGTCTCCAAAGATTTCCTGTATCCATATGTCCAGACAGAAAAGAAAAACAACCTGAAATCTGCCTGCCAGTCTGCTCTTACAATACACTGGTTTTCTTCAAAATACATTGCAAGGCTGTGTGCAGAGGAGAGAGACCCTTTCCAGGGGACATTTCTGAAGGCGAGTGAAACAAAGGAGCACCACGTCGTGCTGAGGACCAGGCAGGACACTTGCCATCCAAATGAACAACACGACAGCGCAAAATATCGCGGATATCCAGGAAGTCAATGCTGGGGTCTCGCTAGTAAAAACTGACTTCTGGCTTTACTTGTGAAAGGAACGTGAAAATTCCCCGTGATATATCAGAAACCCTGTTTTTAGTGTAATAAATAAACAACATTTTGCAAGCTTACAATATTTCTTAGGCTAAGGTTTAGTCATCGCAAGTGCATTGCAGCCAAGCAGATTATCTAAGAAGAAATGAATGTGAGGGCCATGGCTCCAGGTGCAGCAATCGCACGTCCTGACGTCAAAGCCTGGCAGGAGCGGGAGGCGTCAGGATGCTTTCGGATGTCAGTCACCTTCTCGGCACAGCAGGAAAGGAGCCCTGCAGCCGGAGCCGGCCACCGAGGCAGCCACGCACGGATCTGGGTCAAGGCAGGGCTTGTGGCCGGGGGGCTGCCCCGCACCTCCCGGAGCGCTGGCAGGGCTCGCCTGTCCCCAGCCTCCCCCAGGAGCCCCGCGGGAAACGGGAGCCACAGCCAGTGATTCCCTCTGCAAAGAGCCGGCCCAGAGAGCTGCTCGCTGTGACCGGCACATCGCCAGGGCTGGTCTGTCCTGAGCCGGGCGCCATGGTCCGACGTACGGCCGATACTGACGGCTGCCATCCCGGAGCCCTGGCACCTGCCCTGCTCCTGCTGCCAGCGGTGCAGCTAAAGAGCTTGAGGAAAAGTGCTGGGGAAGCTCTTTGCTAGGATGTGATGTTGATAAATGACCTGCAGGAACCTCTAAAAGCGTTTGTAATATTCATCTTGAGGACAAAATCTGCGGCTCCTCAGGCTGTGAGTGTTGTTGCTGCATTTGTTTTGACACAGTGGTATTTGGTTTGGGTTTTTTTTTTTTTAATAATAGACTTAACCTTTTGCATATTTGATTTCATGTACTGCTCAAATACCTCACCAGGAAAAATAATGTCCCTGTTCAGCTGAGTGTAAATAGGTAGCGCTGAGATCTTCTGAATTATGTTAAGTACCTTTGGTAATTCAAGAATAAACCCAAGCTGGGCCAGGACAGCAGCTTACCCAGCAAATGCTGGAAAAGAAGTGGAGTCTCATAATCTGCAGTCACGAGACCAGGAATCCAATCTGAAATCGTACCATCCCCATTGTTTGGGCACAACTTCATGTTCCCAGGATATGCAGGTTAATGCACAGCTGGAGAGCAAAACCTGTCACGCTGGCATAAATCTGAAAGTAAATAATGCCTGGTTCTGACCTATTTTTGGTTTACGCTTTGCAGAAGCCGTGCCCGCACCATCACAGGTTATGGCAGGAGCCGGCAGACCCCTCCTGCTGACGGGTGCCCCAGGGGAGGCTCTGCCAGCGACAGCCGGGGAGAGATGGGGTCACTCCTCCCCTGCTGCTCCCACTGAGCCTCTGCCCCAGCACCTCTGCGTTTATCCGTGTGGCTACAGACGAGCGCGAGAGCGAAGCCCGTGCCTCTGCATGTGCGTGGCTCGCTCGCTGCCCGCGCGTGGTTTCCCATGCGGCGGCCGTCGGGAGTCTCCCACCCACCGTGTCTTCGTGTGCGAGCCCGGAGGACGGAGCAGCTGCGCTGCCGGGGATGGTGATGCAGCGAGGAAGGCCTGCAGGCATCAGCCTTCAGCTCGGGCTTCCATTGCTGGGGCTTTTTTACCTGCTAATCAGCCAGGTATTATTGTCCAGTGAGCTCAGTCCAGTCTCTCTGAGGGCTGTGTGGCATCCAGCAATAGGACAAAGTGGGTGATTACTTTCTGTGCTCTCAGAGATAAGGAGCCTGTGAGAGGCACACGGCCTCGCTCAGAAAGGACGAAGCCATTCAGAGGTTGAAGTTAAAAGAGTGTGAAGAAAGACAAGGAGCTAAAAATGAGAATAAAATGAAGGTAGCAGATGCAGCGCAGACAAGTAATAAACGGAAATTCATTAGTTTGTCAGTCACAGGCAATGGGAGTGGAGTCAGGAGCCCAAAAGGTCGAATGCAGTTGCTGGTACTGAACCAGAGCAAATGGAAATTAATTCTCCTTCTCTGCATGTCTTTGCAGAAGAGGGAACTGCTGCCCATCCGCTGTGAAGCAGAGACTGGCGTCGGTCCTCTGCTCGGAAACGGCCCTGCCCGATGTCCCGGTGCCCATGGACTAGACTCAGTGCCCCTGCGAGGAGACGCGTGCCGCGGGAGGCAGCAGCGGCGAGGCGGCAGCTCAGAGCCCGTCGCCGCAGGGAGCCCCGTGCCCTGGCACTGCCGGACCCACCGGTGGAGTGGGCGCAGCGGAGGGGGCCCCTGAGCTGGTCCCCCGAGGTGGTCCACGGCAAACCCTCCTCCAGAGCTGCAGCACTCACGTCAGCACTCCAGCCAGGTAGGACAAAACGATGAGAAATGAATTAACTAATTATGCTGCAGCGCTGACCCGGCCATCGCCAGGGCTGGTGGGAGTTGGCTCTGCCACAGTCCGAGGCGTTTGCCTGGAGGAGCGTGGGGGCTGGCGTGGGGGGGGACAGGCAGGCTGCAGAAATAGAGGTGGCACAGCCCGTGCCGGGGAGGAGCAGGGAGAGCACCGGCTGATGAAGATGCCAACGTGCCGCAGTGCCCGGCAGATCGCGCCGGCACACGCTCCCGCTCCCTTCCCTCCAGTGCAGCTGCTCTCCGCTCGCCGCAGTGAGGCCGCCGCGTTTTGCACCCGCGGGGTGGATGCTGTATAAACAGGGATGCTGAACCGAGTTTGTCCAAGCTGCCACCAGCACTTCATGCGACAGGTGTGTGCGTACATGTTCCTCAGGCAGCCAGCCTCCCTGCAAACCCACCCCTCTCCTCACCTTCAACAGGAATCAAAGCATTAATTACCCTGACAACACAGTAGAAGTGCTAGCAGGTGCAGCTATCACCATTAGAAGCTGCCATTTACGTGTGTTTTTATTTCTACAGCTTCTTGTCATTAAAAGCCTGTAATTAAGATAATTAGAACAAAGACATTTGCCTTGTAATCAGCATACAGTTCAACAAGATATTTTAATTTATAGGTGAAAGTTGTTAACTTATTACTTAGATGATGTTATATATATTGACAGTATGCTAGTGGTGCCAGGGAAGTGTTTATAGATCCAACTCGTTCAGGGTATTTATGATATAAATTTCTTTTTTAATACCTTTCAATCTGATGAACACACATCAAACCTCCAGGAAATGACAGAGTAGATTTCAGATAGTCCCAGACGCCCAGCTAAGCCAGGACTGAGCTGTGGGGAGCTGAGCCATGCCATGGCAAAGTGCTGCATTTCTGGTGGCTGGGATCGCCCTCGCAGGGGCCGTGGCAAGGCTCTTTACAGAGGTACAGCTCGGTCAAGGCACTGCGTGATAACCTACGGCACGAGCTTGGGTGGCCTCAAATCTCTCCAAAACGCTAGGGAGAGAAATTCTGGCTCTGGGAATTGTTTTCTCACTTAACTGTGTCAGAAGCTGTTCAAAATAGCTGCTGTCAGCATCCGAGAGTTAATGTGTGCTGGCGTGCCAGCGATGGGGCGGGAGGCGAGAAGGGGCTGGCTGCCCGTCCTGCCCTCGTCTTCCCCTGCTGAAGGAGCTGGAGCATCCCGCGGCGTTTCCCACACCGCTCTCCGTCCCCAGCACCCAGGGCCAGCCCGGCAGGCAGCTGCCCTTGCCCTGCCTCCAGCCTCGTGCTTGCAAAGCCGTCCTGCCCGAGCGTGCCTCCGTCCCGCTGGACAGGGCCGCGCGAAACAGGCGGCACCACACGGCAGGCTCTGCCGCGCTCCTCCTCTAGGCCCAGAAACTGCCTTTTTCCTCCAGCAGTGTCTCTGGGGAGGTCTTTTGCGGTGACATTGTCGCCGTGAAGGCTGGCGTCACTCCCGCAGCGGGTGCGCAGAGCCACCTGCTTGGGCAGTGCCTGCGGCCGGGCTCCCGCCAGGGAAGGGGAGGGATGGCGTCACCGACGTCCCCACGCCGGCTGCTGGGTACCAAGTGTCGGCTCCTGTTCACCTGACAGTGATATATAACACAATGCACCGACCCTCAAGGGCTCTCTGCAGCTAGCAGCCCTTCATTTCCCAGGTTTAAAAATAGTTCCAGGCATTATAAACAACCTTGCACGGCACATGACTTAAAACTTGTTTTTCATCCTGTCTGTGCTCCTCGTGGGAATGAACGCTCTTATCTCCTCCTTTTTGTGCTTGGTTTGCTGCTCTGTGCAGGAGAGGAACATGAATAATACGGCACATCCAGCACCCAGCCTCGCATAAAGGAAACGATCTATTTATTTATTTCTGCTTCTACGATGCTCCAAGTTCTTCAGGGGCCCCGAGGTGAAGCAGCAGCTCAGCAGCCACCAGAGAATCGCTTGGAGCCTGTTACCTACCAGGCAGTAGCTTTCAAAAAAGATCTGCTTACAGAGGACAGACTTTGGCTCTTTCTCAAGAGCTCCTTCCAAATCCAAGGTCTGTCTGGCAGTCTCCACGTTAATAAACACTTGCACATTAGCAGCTGTGAAGTTTTTATCTTCTGCTAAAAAGGTACGAGTTATGCAGCAGGGAAGTACATGAGGTAGTGGTGCGTAAATCGTTCAGCGGCACCAGCGCCAGCTCGCCCGCAGGTACGCCGTGCAGAGCTGCAACGAACCCTGGGGTGCTCCTGCCTCTGCCAGCCCAACTCCGGCTGCCTGCAAGTTGGCGCACGGGCTCCTGCTCCGGTTTGGTGCCTCCCGGTTCCCAGGCGCTGGCCTGTGAAGTCCGTGGGCATGTCTGGCTCTGCTCTCCCCTGGGAAGGGCACGGCTGCCCTGCGGCTCTGCGCCGGTGCGGAGCGCAGGTGCTGCCGGGCGCTGGCTCTGCCCTTGCCGTGCCACCCGGCCTCGCTGCGCCTGCTCGCGGGGTTTTCCCCAGCGAGAGAAAAATGATGAAATCCAGAGTCGCATGATTTTGCGGTAATAAGGCGTTTTCTGTAATGCTTCAGGTGGCTTCACTTCATCGTTGCACGTGAAAGCTCTCCAGTGACGGCTTGAAGCCTGGAAATAGGTTCTGTGTTTGAGGTCTCGCCTGGGCACTGCTCGCTGGTGTGTTCTGCCCGCGCTCACCCACGTGCTACAGCTATCAGCAGCACTGTCTTCCCCACCTTATTTCTTAAATCGGCTGCTATTTAGGCTTTGTCTAAAGCTCTCTGCAACAAGCTGAATGTTGCAGTGTAAAGGCTTCCTATTTATTATTTGGCAGACAGTAGGAGTCTGTTAAAAGTCCAGTTGCAAATGAGATGTGGGAAGATTGGGCTCTTAGCAGAAGCCTTCCTCCTGAACAGATGAGGCAGGAGCAGGGAGAGAGGACTCCTGCGCCACAGGGCACTGCCCCGGGGCCTGAGGGACGACAATTAACCAAATTAACTTCAGTAACATACAGGACTCTGTGCCACATCTCCCAGGTCCTGTTACACTGCTCACACCCACGCTACTCTCCTGCCTTAGGCACCCAGTATATCCTGAAAGATTTGCTTTCTTTTTTTTTCTTCCTTCTTTTCACGTACAGCCCCTAAACAGCCACCTGCCTGGCTACTGCGCTGTAAGGGATCTTTACTTGTGTAATGCATATTTTTTCAGGGACCGTGAAGGCCTGAGGGTGACTGAGATATTAACTGACACACTGAATTTTCCACTCCTGTTATTAGAAGAAGTCGTCCCATGAAATAATTCACGAGTGGAAGAGATGGTGAGGGAACTGCTTCTACAGAACAGCCCCGGCCGCTGTCTCCAGGCTCCTGTGAGCTGAAGGAGGGAGTTGCAAATGAGCAACAGGCAAACAGTTTTACATAGTTTTACTTTATTCTAGCGCCACTATGATCTGTGAGCCGTAACAGGCAGATCTTTCCAAAGCAGCTATAATAACTCATAAATAGTTATGGTGCTTAATCATGAGGCAGCAATGGTGCAGAAACGATAATACCTGACACAGTTTCGATGTGCAGGGCTCGCGCCCCTGACACAGCCGGGACGGGTCTGTTACTTGTCCTGCACCAGGGAGTCTCCCGCTTTCCGGCTCCTTGTCCTCGGCCTTCCCACGGCTGCCAAGCGTGTGTGGGAGCGGTTGGAGTAAGACCACGAGTGTGAGAGCAAGAGCAAGCGTGGGCTGGGCAGGAGGAACGTCCCGGGGACACCGGTGGGTCCCCAAATTGCTGCCCAAAGAAGGGCAGGGAGAGGAGCTACCCCTGAGGAGGGGCCGGGCTGATGGGGCGGGCTGTTGGCTCCCAGCCTCCAGCCGAGGTGATACAAGAGTGAGCTTTGTTGCATCCCACAGGATCTGCAGCTTTCATCTTGCTTCTCCTCCTCTGGCCCTGGCAGAACACTGCCTTCAGCAGCGCGGGAGGCCCTGTGCGCGGACAGATGTCTGCACTGCCTGGGTAAGGGGCGACGCTGGAGGTGCCGGTGCATCCAGGGCGGGGGGTCCCTTGCAAGGGCTTCTCAGACTCCACCATCTGCAGCTGGGTGCTCTCTCAGCCCTGGTTCCTGCAGCTCCCGCGCTGCCACGGAGCATTGATGGTGCTTGGTTATGCAGAGCAGCAGGGCTACACAGGTCCTCCTCCTGTGTAAGAAAATTAGCCTTGAACCTGCACTGTCGGCTGAGGCTGAAATGTCTTTGTTGAAGTGGCAATTGAGCAGCAGTTTGGAAGCGATGAGGATGTTTTGGTAACCAGTTCTTTCTGGTTTCCAAACGAGTATTCAGTTAGGAAAGCACTTTAAGGGTTTTCACCACGTCACAAACATGCACATCGTACCCCTTTCCTCTGCCGGTCTCTGTAAGTATGGTGTGGGCCAGTTTGTGAGAGCAGGTAGCTGAACAGCAAGTTCTGCTTCTGTCTCCTCTCACCTGAAGTCATTCCCAGGAGCTCATGTCAGCACCAGCAGCGTTGCCTCAGCCTTCACGTGCTTTCCACACGTGTTACTGTACACGGCTTTTGAGAGTCATGCCTTCAGCAGTAAAGAGCCTTGTCTATTTTGGGGTGTCTGAAGCCCTCTCTCAGGAACAGGCTCTGTCCCCGTCAGCTGGGCTGCCAGGTGACGGACAAGATGCTTTGTTCGTCTTGTCTCACTCGGGCTCATCTCCCACAAAACAAGCCACCGCTGCCTGCCCGGCTGTTCTTTCCCGTTAGCCTGCCGTCTCCCAGCCAGGAGGCTGTGCTCTGGGAAGAAACCCACTGCTGTGTTTTCCTGTGGAAGCCAATCCTCTGAACCTGACTCATGGCACCAGGCAGCATTTGATGCGAACCTGCGTTTAATTACGTGTTCTTGCTAAAAATAAGTGAGTAGCCTAACTTCTGATCGCTCTAATTGCATCCTAATGAATTTATGTGTCAACTTGTTATGTGCAACTTCAGCCTGTTCTGTAAATACCAAATTAAGTTCATCGTTCAGTCTCCAGGCACCCGAAGCACAGGTACTCTGCAGCCGACTTCACGAGCCGAGAAGGATGCAGAGCCGTCGCCGGCTGTCCTGCTCCTCGGCCGCACTCCAGCCCCAGGCTGGGCACAGCTGCCTCGCTGAACAAACCCCGAGCGGCGCTACGAATGTGCGGGAGCTATGAACAGCACAGCAAACTGCCCATCACGGATGGCCGCGCTGAGACGGCTCAGGCTCCTCGCTGTGGTCCCATCCTTGTCCCGGGTACTCAGCTGAGAGGAGGGCTCAGTGCCAGACCTCACCGGGGACAGATCTGGGCCCTGCTGGGCAAGCAGCGGGACGTGGGCTGCAGTCCCAGCCCTGCGCCGGGCGCGCTCTGCCACCTGCCCCGGCTGCTAACAGCTACCGGCTGCTAGCAAAACGCTGCTGGTGCTCTGCCGGCATGTGGAAGGGTTTCCCTGGACAACCAGAGAAAAAAACTACAAAACCAGAAGTTAACCCAGAGAACAGAAATGTGTAATCCTATTGACTTCAGTGAGAGTTAAAAGCAAATAGTGCTGTTCATTTTTCGTTGTTACGATTGAACAAGACCAGAACCCCTACCTGTGCTCCTTGAAGGAGAAAGAAGCTTCGGCAAAAGTTACCGAAATTATGCCATGCTCCCATAACGGCCCTTTAGAGAACATTACTTATTGTCATTGTTTTTCATGTTTCCACCAACCATAGCTCCCCTACAAAGCTGTGCATGTTAGTTAACCTCATTAAATCCTAAAGGATTAGTCAGCTGTTCCTCAACCAGAGAACTGTTAGGAAACATCTAAAGCTCAGAGTTCTGTGGCTTGGAAAGTGATTTTCTAATGCGCAAACTTCAAAGGAATTCTGAAATCCTGCAGCGTAAGGGAGACAGACTAATGTTAATCCACTGGAGTGCTGCTTAATGGCCTGTTTAATTTTTGTCTTGATAGGTCTTTATAAGCAGCTGAGCATGAAGGCTGCCTTGTGATAAGCAAGGGTTCAGCTTCACCTCCAGGTGCCGCATCCCCCTTGTACCACCCAGCTCATCACACACAGATGTCCTCATCCCCATGGATGACAACGCACGCAGGTACTGGGGGGCCGTGCTGCTGCGGCCTCTCCCCACCCTGTGGCTTGTAGGCACACAGGGATACAGACCCACCTGGGGAGGGTCTTCCCTGGGGCCACTGGTGGGTGATGGGGGGCACGGGGAGCCTATGCCTGGCCAGGACCGGTCCCTGTCGCAGCTGCAGAGACGCTGGCTCGCAGTCGGAGCAGGTGCGTGTCCCGCTCAGCGACATCCGTGTGCTGCCGGTGCCGGTGAGTGCCCAGGGACCGTGGGGAGCTGTGCCGGGACAGGCAGGCGGCCCTGGAGAGAGAGCGCTGGGGAGCCCCGACCTCGCTGCAGGAGGGGATTAACCTGCAGCAACAGGCGCTGCCTCATGGCTTCGCACCTCCAGCTGCAGCTGGACGTGCTGGGGGAGCCACCTGCACCTCCTGAGCCCTCCCCGACCCCCTGCACCAGGGACGCTCCTCCTGCAGCCCGTGCACCGTATGGCATCGGGAACCCATCGTCGCGGAGGCTTTGTGGGGACCGCGCGAACTCAAATAAATAATGCTATTAACTGTGAAGTAATGAAGGAATTAAACACACTGCATTTTGAGAGCACAAAGCACCGAAACCCACAAATTAATTAAGCTTCACGGCCCCCCTGTGAGATGCAAAGGTAATTGCTATGTTCACGGTGCACGTGGGAAAAGACAGGAAGGGATTTGTTGTAGCAGCAGAGGCTCTGTAATGTAACAGCAGAAGCGCAAGTGGCACTTCAGCCCCGAGAAGCCCCTCCTGCCCTCACCTACGTCTCCTGCGGCTGACAGGGAGCTGGAGGAGCGGGTCTTGTGCGCTCCCGTGCTGTGCCGAGCTGGGACAGGGGTCCCTGGCTCTGGCCCCATCCCGCCGCCTCTCCCCGCTGAGCCCCGCAGGGCCGGGCAGAGCTGCTGCCGTCCGCTCTGCCCCTGCGGCGTTGGCCATGCTCTGCTGGGGCACTCGGACGCGGCAGAGTGAATCTTGGGTTCCCCGCTCGTAAGTGTTGGAGGATGTCGGTGTAATGGATACAGCCAGCGGTGCAGTCAACGAGCCAGACTGAATAATGTATTTGCTGGTGTGTTATCAGCCGAGAAACCTGTTAGTAATAAAAATACATGAGAAGAAGCAAGAGGACGTGAATGTTTAATTGGATGAGGGCATCCTCTAGGATACCCACATCTCTGCCACTTAGGCTGGCCCAGCGTGAGTGGAGAGGAGGAGTGCTCCCTGGGCATCAGATGCACCGAAACGCTGCCATTAGGCACGTCTGATGCCTGGAGAGCGCTCCTCCTCTCTGGCATGCAGCCCTCACAGCGTCTCCGAAGCACGGCTCTGCAGCCTTGCAGCGCCTGCACCGCCTCGCCAGCACTCTCCTTGTCTTTGCACCGTTAGTGAGGCCTTGAGCTGCTTCTGCACGTCCTTGCTATATCTTATTTCATTCACCTAAAAATGAAAGGCACCATATCATGCTGTGGAGACCAGCGAAAGACCCCGGCAATTGCACTTGATGATCTTGAAGGTCTCTTCCAACCTAAGTGATTCTAAGTGATTCTGTGATTCTATGATTCCCGATCCTTATGTTGATAACAGACGGTGCCTGAGCCCGCAGGGCCATCTGCCAACAGATCACTCTCTTTTTTCTTTTCTTCCTTAGTGAAACTGGTTTTGAGGGCTGACACTGAAAAATGGAGAACCGTGTACTCCAGCACACTGTCCTTCACAGTGAGGTCGAGCTGAGCTGTGGAAGCTGAGAATTAATATCTGTAAAATAGATCCATCAGTAAAGAAAGAAAAGTTCCTGCTTTCTGAGAGGGAAATTAATTTTGACATTTTAATTATAAGTCAGAGGAAAGGTTGGTGCTGGAATGGTGAGCTTTGAAGATTATTATATTGTCATTATTCATTAATGACTACAAAAGAAACTAGCTCTAAATGATAATGGTAAAGTATAATGGCAAAACTGTGAAGCTTCTATTATATTCTATTTACTCCAAAAGAGTCCTTTGCTATTACCTTGATAACAAAAACCAGAAGTACTAATTGGGTTTTGGTCTACAGTGACATATATTGCTGTATAAACACCGCCAGGAAAGAAAGAATCTAGAAAAACTGTCTCACTGTGGTTAGAGCAACAATTTTAAAATTGAATTAAAATAGAACAGGACTTCCAGAATTATGGATGTCATAACATAGTGGCGTTATTTTTTCCTGGCCGATAGGACTGGACGTAGGGAGGAAGGGAGAAAAAAAAAAACTTAGAGAGACGTGTCTTGCCAGTGCTCTTCGAGGAACAGTGACATTTGTAAATGGCCTCTGATTCTGACGCTGCCTCTTAAATGTGCTGAAGACTATGAGGAAATGGAGAAACCCAGTCTAGGAACTGAACACGGTGCAGCAGCAAGATGGCAATTTATTTTTCAGTTGGTGGATGCTCAGCCATTGCACTTCACAGCAAGATTGCCATGGTAGCCATGGAAAATAAGAAAATCTTTACTTCTCAAGTGCGGGGAGGTCTGGGTTAGCTGCAGCAGCAGTCGCCTACGGCCGCACTCGGAGGGGCGGGAGGTGGCTGGGGACAGGGTCCCCGGGCGCTGCTGGCAGCACCCCCTCGGGAGCTGGATCCCCAAGAGCCCCGAAGCACGGCGGTGAGCCGCTGCCCCTGGCAGAGGGTTTTGCCAGGGATGAGCACTCTTGTGCTCGAGCTGTGCTGGCCGTCCGGGGTGGCAGCCTAGGGAGGGCTTTGCTGGTATAATCCTTGGAGTCCCTTTTCCACCGCCTTAAGCTCCTGCCGTTTGCTGAGGAGCAAAACGGAGGGCCAGAAGTCTCTCCAGAGCTCTCCTCTGAACCCTAGGTATATTTTTTGCCAAGTTCTTCATCTATCATAGCAATACCTGGATGACCCCTCCCTTGAGGTGAAGTATGTTCTATCAGAGTGCATTATTTGATTTCTTGTACTAAAATGTAAATTACCTTAAACGCACTGTAAGAAGCTTATGTCAATATGAGCTGTAATTACTGCTGGGGCTGTAAAAAAAGCTTTCTTTAAAACTTTTATCAAAGTTATTTTCTGTTATTATGGCTTTCTGTGATGTGTCTGGATTTTCCAAACAGCAAATAATTCTGCACTTATCTTGGTTCCTTTGATAATATTCTTTATGACATATCTACTGAGACTCTAACTACATTATTAACATTAAAAAAGGAAGAATGGGGACAGTCTTTTCTAAATAAGTCTGTAAAAACCCTTGCATGCCATTGCTGCTGCTTAAATACCAATCATGGGAAGACAAGAAATGTATTAATCATATAGCTTTGTACAGTGTAATGTAACCAGATATGAATTATCATGTTGCTAGGAATAATGAACGCAGCCATCCTTCTTCGGCTGGGCAAAGTCTATTTGCTCAAATGAGGCTTTCTGAAATGTTAGTGCAGTTGGAAAAGATCCTCCAAGTAACAAAGCCAGCTACGTCTACAATAGCAGCAAAACAAAAGGCCGGTTGTGTTAGTCTGAAATCGCACCTCAGACACCGGGGAGCGACCCCCCAGAGAAGGCTGATGTGCGTGCCGCAGCTCGCAGAGGCACGCAACCAGTTCTCCTTCCAAGGGCAGAAAGAGCAGGAGGGGAAGGAGGTGTGTTTTTCTGGTCCCAATGCTCCACTGCTTCTTGTTTGTCCTATTTTCTAGAAATAAAGAAAATTGTCAGTGTGTTGTTGCGGCTCAAAGCCCCTCTCCTCCCTGATGGCTCCTCTTTCAGTAGGGTCGGTGTAACTGGAGAGGGCAGGACAGCACCTCGTCCCTCCGCCACTGTTCAAATCCACCTTTGTTGCTGTGGTAGAAATAGTTTCTCTCTGAAAGAAGAGCAGACTGTAGCATGGCCAGCAAATAACTGTAGGACTCTCGGGGTCCTGGAAGGCAATGACTTACAGGAGTGGGCATCTGCTCTCAAGCAACTGGATTTTCCTTCTGTGTTCTGCAGGGAAGTTTGACTGTGTACAGACACGGAGTGCTTTTAGTGCTGCTCCATGAGTTTGGTCTGCTCCTCCTCGTTTTCCCAGCTGCTCACGCAACCGATAGCCATTTAGGAGAGAGAAAGTGACTGGGGAAAAAGAGCAGGAATCAGAGAAGAGCTGGGGATTACATTTATCAGGCAGAGACTGGGATAGGGTTTTGGACCATGTAAGCTATCCCAAATCCCTGTGAACGGGGCTATAAAGCTTGACAAGGCTGCTACAGACATTTCAGATCCTATTAAAGATGTAAAACCACCGACAGAGCTGAACCGCTTGCAGATGCTAACTCGACTGCTGGTGAAGTAGGCTGACACCAAGGAGAAAGTTCAAGCGAGGGGTTTTAGTGGGTGATGAGCAGAAACACACCCAAATGGAGAGAAATGGCTGAATTGATGAACACGGTAAAATATTATCAAAGCAATAGCTTCTGCTGTTTCTCATAAATGGTCTAAATAGTGTACCAGAAGTAGTAGTTCAAACTGTGGTTGAATTTGATTTAGTTTAGGTAAGCTCTTAAGTGGAAACGTTTGCAACAGGTAATTCTGTTCCTATGAGTGATTATGGATTCACAGACAAAACGCCCTCCCTCCAGTACGCAAGCAGACAAACAAACAAGCCTAGCTTGAAAAAGCAAGAAACCAATCCTTTGTCTCAATTCCTAAGTTGTCTGGTTCAAGTCAGAAGGTTCAACTCCTGAGCTGCCAGCAGCCTAAACAATACAGCGTATGGAAGTGCTGTAAGGAGTGAAGATTTGCCTCAGTAAACCCAGGATGCAGCAGACTGGAACTGTGTGGATCCGAAGGCACACACTACAAACCACCTGGTCTTTGCCAGTAAGTCTCACATACGGAGGAGAGTTGGCCTGTGACACCCACGAGCCAGGGTTGCATCCTCTTGTCAGCACAGGCGATTTCCAGTTAATGAATTCAGTAGCAGTGATCCATCCTCCGCACCCATGCAGGAGAAGGTGAAGCGGACTAAGGGCCTACGGTAAAAGCTGTGTGGCTACCTGTGAAATGGTCCCAGTGCCTCAGCACAGCAAGGGGGGGGACAAGTCCCCTCAGTGACGCAGAAGGGAGAGCACCAAATGATGGGACCAGCAGAGCTCAGGTCAGTTCTCACTAAGAGCTGGCATGCGCATTCGTTTCCCGAGTGTGCCCTGACTGCATATACCCAGATGAATTTATGAGCAGCCTGCCGCTACAGCTCCCTGCAAACACTCCCTTGGCCCTGCCGCACTCGTGTCCTCACTGTCCGAATCCCTCAGTCCTGCTTGCCTCCCCAAGCCAGGTCAGAGCATCCCACTGGTTTTCTCCAGCCTTGATTTTTTCTGCAAAGCACTAAGCTCTGGATCTAGACTGAGATGCTTCATGACTGCTTTTAGGCTTAGCTGTGATTCTGTATGACTGCATGACTCTCAGTTCAGTGTTTGACTGGGCCTTTATCCCCACTTTGCATTCATCGGCGTCTGCAGTGCTTGATCACATCACACTGCAGATGTTTCGTGCGTCCCAGAGCGAGCGGCTGAGGGGTATTTGCATAGGCTGCTGCTTTATTCACTTTGACAAGTCCTCTTAGTTCATCTTGTTAACTCTTACACGGAAAGCTACAGCGGCAACTAACTGCACTTGCAGCAGGCATACGTGGAGCAATCTCTGTAGTTACTTTTTTTTTCATTCTGGAGGTTTTGACTCTTGTGGGTGAGCTGCACAGGAAACAGCAAAGTAGATGAAAAGTGCTTGAGAGCATATTACAGTGTGCTCCGTGCATATCTGCATTACACCTGCTGATGGAAATTATTTCCTCTCTTTCAGCAGTGCCTTGTTTGTTGTTGTCCCCCGGGCCCCCCTTTTTTTCCCCCAGCTTGAGGATAACTAAACACTGCTGTCATTGTACAAAGCAAGTACAACACAGGTCAGGAGCAGACTCATCAGCTGTCCAAGCTTTTAACCTGTTGGCAGATGCTTGGGTCATGCAAGCAAACCGTTTGGTGTAATTTTTTTTTCACGTTCTCCATTACAGGGGTCTGCCTATACACAGCCTCTTTCAACCTCAAGGGTGGGGGTTTTTTGGGGTTTTTTTTGTGGAAGGGGGCAGAGAGAGAAGGGCATAAAGCTGTGTGAATGCTATTCTTGCTGGTATTGCCTCTCGTTTGCACGCTGTGGCAACCTGTGTATTAAATACAGGTAGATTTATGGAGCGGCTTTGTATCGGTGAAGCATTCATTGATAATGATCTACCGCCTGCTGGGGCTAATACGTTTTTCGTTCCCAGGTGAGGAGTCCAGACACCAGGGCTTAGTCAGCCCCAGTTGACACAGATCTTATTAAGACTTGGGTTTATTCTCTAAGCTTTTTTGGAGCTTGATGAAATTCCCTGGTAAGATCTGCTTGCATGGCAGCTTTTGCTCCTGTACAAGTTAATTTATGACGTGTTTAAAAGTTTGCCTTCAGATAACTGTATCTTAGGGTCACACAGTTTTCAAGTAGACGGTCCTGGATATGTCTGTCCACAGAATAGTAAGTGCCTGGCTTTGAGCCACTCTTATCCAGCTGCGATTTGTTTATGCTTCCTTAGAGGCACGTAGCTTACTGAATAACTTGTTACCTGGTGTTTGAGATGAGTGCTTGGCTTAGGGAGGAACACTGTGCCTACTGCTCCTCCCTGGCAACTATTTCTGTTTTCACTTAATGCAGTGCAGTCAACCATCACCGCTGGTTCTCCCAAAAGCTTTAACAGCATTGCGGTCAGGTAGTAGCGTTGTGAGACAGTTGGATCTCCTGTGTGCCCAGTCACTGGGACGATAGAAAATAACACACTCCTACACATACAAATGTCTGCACGTCACTCTGTGCTGGTGCAACTTGCTTTCATTTCATCCTTGCTGAGGATGGAATTGGTCTTATTTTGTGTGTGTAGGTGTTGCATGAGTATTTTGCCTCTGACTGGGTCTCTTCCCTTTAAGTACAGGAGGACTGATGAGCTGCATATAGCCCAGCCAGTTGCATTGCAGGTGTTGGGTGCTAGGAGAAGGACTTCGGAGGAGTCCAAATGTAACACCACAATTCCTTTTCTGTCCTCCCCGAGAAAGTGTGTCTTCATGTCCTAATTAAGCAGCAGTCTGACATGTTTTTGCTATTTTGATTGCCTTTGAACTTTGGCAGTGTGATAAACAAACTTTGCTTCCCTGCCTACCAAGAAGTTGCACTGCCTTGGAGCAGTTTATTTCCTTAGTTCTGATGTGGCAGAGCTCAGCACCCTGTTTTCATGGCATCTGTACATGTGCTGATGCCAACAGCAGAGAGGGACAGCAGCTGCCATGGCATGATGGGTGACAAACCGCAGATGCTGGAGCACTGATGTCTCTTTGAAGGCCCCTTTTAGCTCGCTGAGATTTCAAGTGCTAGTGCTCAGTAAACACACAATTCTTCACACCTCGGTAGGCTGGGGCTGGTGGTGGTGCAGAGCACGTTCCTTCTGATCACTGCGAGGTGGTGCAGACACTTCACGTGTCTGTGAGCTGCAACGAGTAATCAGAAGGGAGGAAGGAAAGCAGGATGAACGTACTCGTCATGTGGCATAAATGAGAATTAAAACTGTCCGTCAGTTCCCAAGCAGTTTGTTCATGTTTCAGTTTGTTCACGACAGAACAACAAAGCAGGTCCTGTGGAGTGAGATGTGTTGTGTGGGGTGGGCTACCGCGTGGCCTGGGGGGGCTGCCCCCATCTCCAGCAGTGCCCACCCCTGAAGGGCGCAGCTAACCCAGCAGAGGTGACACCGGGGACCCCAGGAGAGGGCCCCAAGGAGCCCTGCGGGCTGCGGTCACTGTCTGAGGGAAGCTTCGCACATCTGCTGGGTTTGCACGTGGTGCCAGAGCATCCACACCCCGGGTGCTGAAGAGGAGACAGGGGATTAGTGAATGATGCTGAGAAAATAAATACATTCAACACTATTTACTCTCTCAGAATACAATGAGACTGAAAGGTAAACGTGCAGCTCCAGAAGAGGATTCTTGTTCATACAATGTACAACTAACCTGCACAACTTGCTGGCATTGTGGCGGTGGGGAGCTTCATAAAATTTACAAAGGATTAGGCAGCTTTTTTTGGCTTTCAAATTTATATTGAAGCATGCTGCTAAAGACAACAGGACTTTCACTGAAGGAACAGCGGCTTCACGACTTGCTTTTCTTATTGGTGTTACTAGCTAGCACGTCAAGCTTAGCATTTCTGAAGCTGTCCCCCATTTCAGGTGTGTAAACACAGTGGGGATCTCACTCAAGGTTTGAAAGTCTCAGTCTTTCTGAGACTCTGAAAAGACTGAGTTGCATTTTCCTAAGATAAGGGGCGGACAAGCCTTCTGTTTAGGGGGATGGACAAACTGCTAACCCTGGAGCCAAAAGGACACTCGTCTCCTCCTTAAGATGTCCACGCTGTCTACATACGATTGCGTGTATTCTCTGGAACGTCTGGCACAGGCCGCTGTTGGCAGCTCATAAATTATGGATCATGCCCGGTGTCACAATTCCTGTGTAAAATACTGAAGGTTGGTTTTAAATAATGTGACAGTGTCCCTTTTAACGTCCAGATCACGAACGCCACAAAGCTTTCAGCCTTCTTGCTTCCATTTTGCAAGTGTGAAAGAAAATTTATCCCTGGCAGTTTTTTCCATGCCTGTTGGCAGATAGCCCAATGTGCCTCAAATAGCACCGAGCACAATGAGCTAAACCTGTGCTTGTTGCAACTCCATTAAAGCCGGGGGCATTACACCTCAGATGTATTGGGAGCATTTGGTTAATGTCCTCAAACAAGTTTAGATTACATTGTTTCACCCCAGCAAGCATGGCTTTATTATAAGACTGCTGTTCTTCTAACTTCTTTGGAAGCACTCTTGCTTTTTTGATAATAGCTACTGTATAAGTCATAGACTAACAGGCCTTAGAGGTAGAGGAATCTGTAAGAACTGGAAAACATCTAGTAGCAGAAGTTACTGGTATTTGTTACGAGCAGGTTTCTTAGTGGTTTCTGTACTATGCAGAAATTAACCACTTGCTGCTGTTTACCATTGCAAAACATTGCATGTTGAAATGTGATACTTCTAATGCCCTCTGTTGTGCAAACTGAGGTGAACACAGGGGCACAGCACTGGAAACAAAAATCCATTGTTTTACAACTCGGCAAACATTCTTTGGACTCTGCTGATACCGCCTTCATTTCCTCCTATGGAAAGAAGCATTTGAGTTTTGCAAAGTCACACCTCTTTATTTGCAAACAATGGCAATGCTACGCCTTCTCAGGACTCTGGTTTTTAATGCAGCCCCACTGCTCAGCAAGGACTCCAGGCCACGGGGCACAGCTGGAGCCTTCAAGACACTCCTGAAACATTGTAGATGTCAAAAGAGATTTGCGGTGGAAATTCAGCCTTTGAGTAAGAGAAAAACAATTTAAGAGGACTGGGCTGAGAAATTTGCAGTTTGAACCATAAAGCTTTCAAAGGATTAATTTTCAGCTTTTACAGTGGTGACACTGATTTTGAAGGAACTTTCCTGTGGTTAATAGGTTTTAGTGTTTCATTTGTTAAACACCTGTGCTACGCTCCTAAATGCTGTGACTTTCATAGTGTGTACCTTGTGTGTAATCCATACCTGGCATGAGCTAATTGCTACTGAAATCTTTGATACACAGCTAAATAAAAAAAGCTCGTGTCGAGAGCAAACGCACTGGATTTGTGCTTTCCAGTCGAAAAAATGCCTTCACGGGCATATCTAAATTTTAGCCATCGTTTTGACCTCTGCTTTGGCCCGACGTGCTCAAGCCAGCTTTGAACCAACCGGCTCCAGCGAGGGCGGCCGTGTGGAGGGCGGTGTTCTGCCCATTTAGTTATGCAGGCAGTAAATGCAAGGCGGGAAAGGTAGCCGGGAGCGAGGTGCATGGACACCCCGCTTCAGCACCGAGTGAAGGACTGCGTGAAACGCCCGGGGCCGATGCGGGGAGGTACCTGCAGAGCGGCAGAGGGGAAGGTGGCCCTCCCTGCAGCGGAGGTTCTCCAAACTGCCGCCACACAGCGCAGCCCGGGCAGGCCGAGGCGGGCCCTGGCTGAGGGGAGATCCTGGCTGAGGTGACATCCTGGCTGTGGGGGGCTCCTGGCTGAGGGGGGCTCCTGGCTGGGATGAGGTCCTGGGTGAAGGGGCTCCTGGCTGAGAGCCTGGATGAGGCAGGTGGTGGCTGAAAGGGCTCTTGGCTGAGGGGAGATCCTGCATGAGGGGAGATCCTGGCTGTGGGGGGCTCCTGG
>VYZV01000964.1:0-18422 GCA_013401275.1 Pandion haliaetus | reverse complement strand
ACCCCCCCCCCCAAACCACCACTTACTTTCAGTTTTCCTGCTGACAGTCATGCTATGTTCCAGTTCCTCTAGTATGCTGTGTTCTACCCTGAAATCACTCTTCCTATTGTAAAGATGTCCATTTTTTTCTTTTTCTATATTTGCAAGCCTGCGAAAAAAGATTACCACACTGAATAAGACACGAATACTTCGCAAAGCCCCAAGTTTTTCCAAGGGTTGTATCCAGCTGAGGCTGTGTCAACAGGACTGTCTTAGATTTTATACAAATCACTAGTTTGTTCCTACAGCTGTTATCAAGGAAAATCTTTCTGCAGTTGTAAGACTACACACCAAAGTAACCCAAGAACCTGAACAAGAGAAAGAAGTTAACAAGGAAGTTACCTCGCTGACAAGCAGTGGTTCACACATGAAATGGCCTGAAATTTTATCTGTATGCTCACTATCAGGAAGCCTCATGCGAATTTCCATTGGAAAGCACACGGACAGACACAGGCTGTATTAATGCAGTTGCACACATAGATGGAGCCCCAGCACAGACAAAACACGTACATTCCCTCAGCCTTAACACCAGTAACAGTACTACTGCAACTGAAGATTCAAATTCATTAGCATTTAAATAACTTAAGATATTAAAGCTGCTACCTTACTTACTGACTATGTATAGTAGAGAGAGTTATAGGTGACTTCTGCTTTCCTACTAAGGTCAGCAGCTTTCGAGTACAACTGAGTGGGATGTGCTTTGCCTTACTACAACCAGGCAGTATACTAGGATCTGACCTAAAGAAAAAACACATGCAAAAGGACTGCAGATACTGCAGTCCTGAGCACATTGGTGAGGTTTGGTGCCAGCACATTAGAGATCAGAACAGCAGGACACGTGCCACACAGTACAGAGACATCTGGTAGGAATCCCAATGTTAAGCAACACTACCAACAGCCCAAGAAACTCTTGTCAGTAGCAGCTTGGTTCTTCAGCTGACTATTGCTGCTATATGGTTCAAACCCCTATACAGTGCAGTTTATGGCCCACAGTTTAAATGTTTTCCTGTCCACTGGAATTCACAGATGAGACCCAAGTACTAAATGTCCTGACACAATGCACTAGAAGCCTTCAGAGCACAACAACTACAGAAGGACAATGTGCCGTAGTTAAATGGCATGCCTTGTTTGAAGCTGCTTTGGAACATTTACATTACCCAGTAGTCAATTGTTGAGCCATAACCCAGGATAACCAAGGAAGAGCTGATTCAGTCAATGTAGAACACTGCTGTGAGACTTAAGTGTCACTGTTCTTTCATGATTCACAACTACAAACCGCTCCTTCAGCCAGGTGGCTATGTCAGCTTTTCCTCATAAAGGTCATCCACTCAAGAAGAAACCTCCCTGTTCTTTCAGCTCCCAGTGTAGTTGTTACAGGACTTACTCAAAATGTGGGGAAACAGATTTAAATCACTTCTGAGCCTGAGCTGTTTTGAACCCATATTTTCCAAAGCAGTGGCCTAGATACTCTAGATGAAGTGCTTTCAGTCTTCTCTGAGGAAGCTGTTGTAATGCTGCTGCAATTCCCCTTTTGTTGGTATGTCTTAAGGGCTTTAGGTCCTTAGAAGGGGAAGCACAGTTGAGTAGGAAAACCAAGAACTCAGTTATGCCACATGCACTTTCTTTTTTGTGCATCTAGTGCAGCAATAGCTTACTAAAGAAAATGACTGACCAAAGTCCAAATAGCAATTAGAACAACAGGGCATTCCGGAGCTCGTGAGCCTATCCTGAACTACTATAACAACCACAATAATCTGCCTGAGCTCCTAAAAAGGAAATCTTAGCCTAAAGGTTTTTTTTACCATAAATTCTCACCTTGAGCCTTGAGTTATGTTATCTCCAGAATAGCACAAAAATATACTTATGATGAAGTGTTTAACTTACTGAGTTTTTAGCTTTTCCACAGTCCTTACGAATTCAACTTTCTTAGCTTGTTCACTTCTCATCTTCCAGTTCTGAAATTGTTGACTAGCACCTGCAGTACTGCAATAGCTGTCATTCTGTACATAACAAAACAAAACACTATTCAAAACCCATTGTTTTTTAAATGCTCATTGGTTACTTTTAAGCAGACAACACCACAGTGCAGAGTAACAGCATTACTTCAGTTTTATACTGGTGCAATTCAACTAATTTTAAGTCACACAGGTATAAAACTGGAGTGACAGGTGATGGCAAGCCAATGATTATACAAAAACGCATTCTTCAGCAGAAAAATGGAAAGACTGCAACATCAGCTTGCTTTAAGAGAGGCTGCTCACCACACTGCAATACTCAATCAAGGCAACTGCCTTGCCTCTCACGGCAGGCAGCCTCTGATGAGTCTGAGTAACTACCCACCTGACTATAAGCATGTAATCTACACCAGGCATATTACCCCCATTTCATCTTGCTCAAGAAAAGCACTAGCTTAATTTCTTTAACCTGCTTAATAACACTTGCAAATTGCCAACTCTTACTCCTAGCAACCCCGAACATCCTTAACGCAACCACTGCTAGGAATGCAGGTTATGAAACCGCCTTTGCAGGTTATGAAGTTACCATGTTGAGGCCAGCCCGCCAAACCCGCGCTGCTTCCTACAGGTCTCTTTTTAACATTTATCCCTACACCTTGGATGAGGCTGGAACTCCCCAGCCGCCGCCTCCCGGCGGGCCCGCAGAGAGNGGCGGCCGCCGCCGCAGCGACTGCCATTGCCAGAGCAGCCATTTTGACGGCTGCCCCGGTTGCCGCGGCGCCCCGCCCCGCCAGCGGCGCTGAGGGGCGGCCCGCGACCCGCCGCGCCCGGGCGATGTGAGCCGCCCGAAATCGCTGGGATTTCGGCAGAGCGCAGGAGGGAGTCACGGGTGGGGGTGTGGGGTATCTGCCCCGTGTTGTCCGAACCAAACGGTGCGTGCGTGAGACGTGCCGCCGCCTTGGAGGGGGGAGGGTGGCACTCAGAGTGCCCGCAGCCGCGCGGTCGAGGTGGTGAGCGTTTAGAGAAGAGAACGGCCTCGAAAGGCCCCAAACTGTTCTCGGGTGCCGTTTGAGCCCCCTGGGTTGTCTTGCAGAGCCGGGGACATAGGCTGGGCATACCAAGGTGGTGTCCCGTCGGAGCGACGTGCTGAAGACCCCGCTGGACGGCGCTGGCCTGGCCTATGGGCGGTTCAGGAATCCTGCGGTGGAGATCCGTAGAATGTATGGCAGCCAGTGGTGTTTGCTGTAGGGTAACGCTGTGTCCCACTCTTCTCTCAGTGGCTGGTGTTAATTGGGAAGAGCCATACATGGTTGTGATTTGACTACGATTAACTGTCTTGCATAGATGACTGAACACTTTTTCCGTCTTTCTCAACTCATGGAGGGCGCTCGTTACTGGCTCCGGTTTCATTTACGTTAGGATACGAGGTTTTGTATTGATTGCTTCTTTCAGGAAGACCAGAATATATATATCCTCATTATCCTGACACAAAATAAAAGAGTTTTGCGTTACTCAATACATTTTTGGGACTCTCAAGATCTTGTTTTTCACTCACGTACACCAATCAAACTTTTAATGAGTTGCCAGTTAACATTTCTGCAGAATAGAAATAATCTATTCATGTAGTGGCTTTGCTAACTAAAGAGATTTTACAACTGGTGTTTTCCCAGCTGCAGAACACAAAAGCATTCACAGATGCTAACCAAATGGCCTAAGCTGAAGACATTTTATTGCCTAATTGAAGTTTTTAAGAGCACTTTCCTGATATATTTTTCCTCTTCATGTTTTATGGCTGCGCTTACATTTGATTTCTTTGTATTTGCTGAATAGGAATTAACAAGTAAAGAAGAACATTTCAAAACCTGAAAATAGTCATCAGCATATAATTAAGGAGGATTGCTCTCAGAGATTGCTACCTGAAATGGCTTTTGAAAGTATTCTCTCCACAGCAGCATTTCAAAGTCTTCTTTGTCTTGTCCTTCACTATCAGATGCAAGAGAAAAAAGTGTGTCTTCTAGAACTTGTTTGTATTTGCTTTCCTTTGGTGACTGTCAGCCCTTCCAAGGTTTCTGTTACAAGGATCAGCAAACTGATAACTGGCCAGGCACCTATTTTCATCAAGCATTTTAACAAAGTGGCTCCGGTCATAATGTAATTCAGATACTCTTCAGTAGTTTACAAAATTCTGGATGGTCAATCTATATTACTGTTTGCCACACACTTTACTCGTGCGTTACTCAGAATCCTAAGGACTTTACAAAGATGCCCTAGAAACCATGTGCAGAGATATTTCAGGTATTAGAGCAGAGCTTGGCTTTGCTAGTTCTTTGCTAGCATCAAGGTGTGATGCGGTATAAAGAAGAACCCTGGCTTTCAGCTGGGCCAGGATGTTATTTCATTCCCTCTAAGAAGCAGGACGCATCTAAGGCAGGATATGCCTGTGGTGGGTTGGCCTTGGCTGGCCACCAGGTGCCTACGAAGCTGCTCCATCACTCTCCCTCCTCCGCAGGACAGAGGGAGAAAATAAGATGAAAAATTCATGGGTCAATAAAGGCAATTTAATGAATAAAATCAAAGGTTGCATTTGGAAGCAAAGGAAAGCAAAATTATTTATTCTCTACTTCCCATCAGCAGTTGATGTCCCGCCACTTCCTGGGAAATACAGCCCCAGTACATGTAGCGATTGCCTTAGAAGGCAAACACCTTAATAACGAATGCCTGCCCCCAGCCTTTTCTCTTAGCTATTATTGCTGAGCATGACATCGTATGGTATGGAATATTCCTTTGGTCAATTTGGGTCAGCTGTCTCGGCTGTGTCCCCTCCCAGACTCTTGCCCACCTCTAGCCCACTGGCCTTTGGGGAGGTTTTTGGAGAGACAGCCCTGATCTTGTGAGAGCACTGATCAGCAGCAGCCCAAACCCTGGTGTGTTGTCAACACTGTTCTAGCTACAAACACAAAGCACAGCTCTATGTGGACTGCCATGGGGAAAGTTAACTCCATCCCAGCCAGACCAAATACAATGCCACAACTCTTGGGTGGCCTCTGTGTCCTTTTTGTAAACGGGTAATCTAGACCCAGAAGAAACGAACTAGGTAATTATATAGGGTAATTACATCCTGACCTCTCCACACTCTCTCAGCTTAGTTTGGTGTTTGAAGTTAGCAAATACCTGACTTCTGTGTGTGTTTTGCTTCATAAAAGCTTTCAAGAATTTACACAAAAATAAAGCATGGAAATACACCGAGAAGAAAATAATGCTATTAAAATTTAAAGAAACTGGGTATACACAGAACAAAAAAGCCCAAGTAACAGGAAAAAAAACTGTTAGCCTGGAAGATACAATGCCAGCAATCTAAGATTTGATCACAGCCACTTACCTTTATGGTAGAGGCCTCTTGTGTCACAGTATTTGTTCGCCATTTTCCTGAAATCCTTCAAGACAAATAGAGAAAAAGGACTGCACACTAACGTTGCATTCCCATCCATGAGAGCCTTGAGGAAACTGCCTATCTTACAAGGAGGCATGAGCATCCACTCTCTGGATGCAGATCCCCAGAAGAAAGACTTTGCTAAGTTGATATTTCTATTCAGAGTGTTGTGGTTTTGGTTTTTTTTTTCACTGGTCCTTATCTCTGAGTCCTCGACAAGAATGCATTAGGGCAGTTGTAAACTATCAAGCAGAAAAGACAGCCTGTGTTAAAGAAGCAAACTGGAAACAGTTTGAGAGAGAAAGAATAAAGTAACGATCAGAAGAAACCAAAGCCTTTAACCCCGTGGGTACAACTATCCTCTTGTGAAGGCATTCATAAAAAATTCTCTAGTTATCCTAGACTATAAAAGCACCCAGCTGCTGCTAACAATATGGGCTTTGCTTGTGTTTTTATTTCTGAAAAAAATATTTCCAGTCTACTCTATCCTCAGACTCAGAGGTCAGAATTAAACCAACTCAGGGCATCAGCCAGAATATGAAAAAAAACATGGAAGCATGTGCAAAAAAAAGCTATTACAGGTACATGGATGGTATGTGCTTATTCTGGGGTGCTGTAGTAATGCACTCTGAGGGGGATAAGCAAAGTAGGGAGGGCACCTGATAGGTACACCAGCAGTAAATGCAATAGTGCAGATGTGAGCAGGGGTGGTACAGTTCTGCACTGTGAAGGCAGGCTGCTTTCATCTCTTTAGTTTTTGTCCACCAGGTGTCATCTGAGAAGCACCTGATAGCTATGACATGCATAGCTTTTGTATTTTTTCTTTCTAGAAACCAACAGCAAGCTTTTACTGTCTATAAGTGACACATCCTGCATTCAGCCCTTTGGCTGTCTCTATCCCTCTTTACAGGATGATCTGATCTGGCCCCATACTGGTGCCATCGGCTACCCTTAATCTGTTGAGGACAGAGAGTGGTCATCACTTCCTGTGAGCCCTGTCCTGGACTGCTAGCAGACCTGACAGCCTGGACACACAAAGGTTTGTTGCTCTGCAGCCACAGCCCAGTGTTGGTGTCCCCCTAGTACCTTTTCCTGCCAGTGCCTAACTTGGCCCAGAAGTTGAGGAGCTCCAGACTAGACAGCGGCAGTATAGAAGATCCCTTTTCTGTTCCCCAGATAGGTGCCTTTTCTTCTCACTGTAACTCATTTTTGCATGAAGTTGTGCTTTAGGTAGAAGGAACTTTGCATGTTGTCACGATGGCAAGGAATGGTGGCTTGGCTTTCATGTTTTGTTCTGTGTAGAAGGCATCTCCAAAGAAGCTAAAAGCACAAGATACAGAAAGGGGCCTGGAGTCAGTAGCTTAGTTTTAGTAAATGTTTGTAGGAGAATATAGATGATAGGAATAAAAAAAAGTTGTATTCATAATGTCCACAGAAATATCTGCTCATCTAAACTACCACTTCCTTTCCTTTCTGTAAAACACAGCCTGTATCTTTCAAGAAAATAAACCTTTATTTGAACCCTGATTGAAGTCTAGATTTCACTCTAAAAGTGAAGACAAAAAGGGAAATCAAAAAACCCGAACAAATCCATGGGTCCCAAATGAACAGGAGCACATAATTTTAGTGTTCTTCACTCTCTCCTGATTTATAACTGTGTAAATGACAACTGAATCTGATCTCTTAATAATTTGTCCTATTCCTTCCTTTTTTCCTCCAATTCTTTCGTTTTTTTTTTCCACTCTCTAGTATTTCCTCATGTATTTTCACATCATCACCAGTTCTTGGCTCTTTTGTAATTCTCTCCTTGTTCATCTCCCTTTCCTGTTATAAGTGGAAAAAGATAATGTTCCCACACCTGTACTTGAAACAAACAAAAGGAGATGGCAGACGTGCCAGTAAAACACAATGTGATAGTCCTAAGTTCAAGTCCCGGTCTTTCAAAATACCTTCCATCTTAGATCCTGCAAGCAGAGGACAGAAAAGTGCTCTAGCAAAATTACAGGAAGTTTTAGGCTTGGCCAAACCTCAACACAGCAAAAAGTTGGATGCTTTCCCCAGTACACATTTGTATATTCAATCAACAACCTTAGCAGCTGCTTGTGTTTGAAACTGGCACACTGCATAGGTCACAGTACTGACAGCATCATCATGCTGGGGCTTCAAGACCTTACTCAGCAGCTGTCTCTGCCACTTCTTTTTCATGGTGAGTTTTTAATTTATCAGCTCCTATGCTACTTTTCTGCAACTGGTTATTAATGTAGTCAAGTGTGATGAACTTTCTTAGGGCCTTTCATTGGCCTTTTCTGTGGCTTCTGCAAAAAATTAGCCGCCTACTTCAGGCTGTCAGAAGCTTTTCTTCCTCCTGTCACATAAAGGCCAAGAGTCTGCTACCTCAAGTCACTCTCAGCAGCACTCCCAAAAACCTCAAATAAGTCAGAGGCAGATAAATAAGAATGCATTACCAGTGTAATGAAGGTTCTCTAGGCAAGTGTGCCCTGCAGAAAAGAGAGGGTTTCCTAGGTCTTGAGGATATTGGCTGGCGGGCAAAGCTGACCTGTGCTGGGAGCAAGTGCAAGGATATTTGTGCGCAAATGCGAAACTGCCATACACAAATGAAGAGAATCACTTGGTCTGTCACAAGTGTATGGCCTGGCGTTGCTGCAGCTGGAAGTGTTTAAGAGTTTTGGCACTGATTTCATAATGGGCACATTAAAGCTCTACATTTTTATGATTACTTCTATTTTTCTCAGCTCTAGTCCCTCCAGCTCGCTATGGTAGCTATGAGAGTTATGTGATTAAATTAGTAATCAGAATTAAATTTTTAATCAGAATTAAAAAGCTACATTTTAGACTATTGTAATTCTACATTTTTTATTTGTAGTTACTGTAAGTCCTTATGCTTAAGCAGCTAACTGAGTGTGTGTTTGACTTGGGACTGTTAACTGCACAACCAGTACAAGTAACACACATGTTAATCACAGTCACAATTTTCGGCTCCATTATTCTGGATACATGGCTGAAAGATGCAAGACACCCTCACTGCTAGTTAACATGGAAGCAAGTCTTTGTAGTTTACAAAGAGAAAACATTAACAAAAAGTCCATTCACAGCAAAAAAGTCGTATTGTCCAAATTCAGATTAAAAAATAAATTTGAAATGGTGACAACAACTACTATTTTCGTGGCCACCATAAAGCTACTTCAGTTTCACAGATTATTCCAGATTTCAGTAGCACTAAGTTAAATATTGTAGGTTTCACAGATCTGCTCTTTCAATGAAAAGAAGCAGTTGGCTAGCAGGTTTTATTCACATTCACTGAGTATTCTTTGACCAACACGCATTTGTCAAAGAGAAACACCTTCCAGACCATATTAAACTTTGCCTCTAATTTCACACCTGGCCTCAGAACTGTTTAATATAAAATATGACATTATCTGTGCAACAATATAACTGTGCCCATATTACATCAAATAAGTGTTTCGGCAAAAGATGCAGTAAATTTTTGTGTGTGTAAGATAGGATCTTGGTGCTATATCAGAGGAAAGGGTATGGTGAAGACCCTCAACACATTGTCCCATTCCCTTGATCTTCCATGGTATCTCTCATGTAGAGTATGCGGTCTCAAAGTTGTGTGACACTGGGATAAGTACTCCTGTTTTCTGTCCTGACTGAACATTTGCCCCAGTGAAGTCAGTAGAAATGCTGCCATGTGAACAAGTTGACATGAACACCATTTGTGTCTAACGATGCTTTTTGCTAAGGTCTGGGACAAGTGTTTCAGGCTTGTGACACTGCCTTCAGGTTTTAGGACTTCTTGTGGCCAGGTCTCAACCACAAATACTATAGAAGCACCATTCACAAGCAGCGTGAGAGGAAACAGAGAGCTCAGGAGGCTTTAACGCCCTTGGTTTACACCATTGCCTTCATTTTTCATCTTCCCAGATTTTAAAACAATGCTTAGAGCCAGAAGAGCCCCAGTGGAAAAACTTAAGAAGCAGAAGCAGGTGAGAAAACAGGGCAAGGAGAGACTACCTGTTACATATGCGAGGACTGATCTGGTAGCCTGCATACCACTCCTACAAAATTCTGCCTCACCATGACACCAGTCTTGTGGTTCCCAGCATAGCTCCAGGAAGCTGAGGCTGTGATGGGAACCTGAAAAATACTCTGTGTAGATGATTCGCAGATGTGTTTGAAGACAATGATTTCTTATATATTTGGCCAACAAGAAGTGTAAAGAGACAAGGATTTTTTTTTCCTGGATTGCTACTACTGCATAACTACCTTAGAAGGATCAGCATGGCCATTATTGATTTCTGTCTGCAGTAGGTAGAAATTAGAAAAGGTTTGAAATGAGCCAAAAGTGAAAATTAATCCAAGGAACATTAGTAGTACTCTTCTGTTGGAAACCTTCAATGTCAGGCAGGTGTTGTGCTAATAGGGGTTGAAAATGCTACAATCAGTAAGTATTCCAGGATCAAACTGTGATCAGTAATTAGGTTATGTCCTTATATTTTTTAATTCTTTCTTATTTGGGTTTTTTTTGCTTTTCTTGGGATATCAGATTTTTTGTCCCTTTCAAAGTAGAAAATGAAAGCAGAGCACTTTTGATTAGTCCCTGCCTGTTGACAGAATGGCAAAATATTAAGCTGTTATTTTCAGGAAATGAATGGGCTATCAAGATGGATGAAACACTGTCACTTGCATGTAGGTAAAAAAATATTTTTACATGCATAATGCAATATCAAATATGCAAGGCACTGGAGGCGGCTGGAGTGGAATAACTCACAGTGGAGGCATGTCAATGCAGTGGGCCTGGAATGGTGACAGGGATTCAGAGGATGTCACTCCTACCTCCAGCAGAGCTTCTTGGGGGACCTGAGGCAAGTTGCAAAGGCATGACCCATCCCTACACTGGAAAACACATGCTGCTGTTTGGTGCTTGAGGAGCTTGTGTGGATAGCGCTGCGGCATTGCCACACACTATAGGAGTGAATGGCAGTGTTGAGCATTGCACGTCAGCATTCGGTTATCCGTTCACTTTGCAGCACACAAGATCAAATTAATAGTCACATCTGCATTTGTACTTGTCCTGCTGTTAGCCATACCTCTAAAATTCATGCTTTAGAAAAAAAAACCCATGCAAACTTATCTAGAGTGTGTGTATAGTATCCTATTCTTTGTAGGTAACATGGACTGCAAGCCAGCAGGTCACAGCAGCCCTTAGATAATCCACAGAAATATGTCTGGCTGTGCAAAACAACATTGTGGGGCACAACAGAGAAGTAAGGTATTCTTGCTTTCTCCTCACAAACAAGCTCTTGTACCAGGCTGAGCCACGCTTCAGGCAATTGATAAGGAAACGGAGGAAATCATAGAACAAGTTTTGTCCCTTAGTGAAGTGAGTAAGTAAGTGTAATGCTGCTGTTGCACCTGTGAGGGGAAATAGCCTGCCATACATACTTTTGGGAGATGAGAGGCCTGAGGAAGGTGAGAGGCCTGGCTATATGTTACAGAGCTCTCTGGCAGGTCAGGGTAAAATATAGAGTGCAGTATATTGCATAGTTCTAGATTAATACAAACAGGTGGAACTGTTAGTAGGGGAATTTGCAAGAATAATTCATCAGCAGAGAGCCCAGAATAATTACATGGTTTTAGCTGTGTATGAGCGTGGGCCAAAATCTAAAGGTCAAGGTGAGATTGCAAGTGGTTTAAATGCTGGTGAGAGTAGTATGCTCACAAAGCCAGCTGCCAAACAGGTGTGTGATGGTGTAGGCTGTTCTGTAGCACTCCTGATAATAACATCCACAGGTTTCCACATTTTCCTGTGTTTCCCATGGGTACTAATCACAGGCACTGTCCAGTTCCCACATAAATATTCACAGGACCCTTCCAAATTCCACTCAGATGGATAATGCCCAGAGCTGAGGCATCACAAAAGATTGCTTAAAGTCACTTTTGCCCCTACCACTCTCCTCCTTGCCTTCTGGCTGAGTGGTCACTTCAGTACCCACAGGAGAGGGAACCCGCAATGAGCTGTAGGATGCCAGGACTCTTCTCTTGTCAAAAGGCACATGTCTAAAGTGATGAACACACACTGTCAGTGCCCTATAAATAAACAAATGGTAGTTACTACCCAAGCAAAACAAAATACCCTTTTGTTGGCACCCTTTACAGATATTTAGCTGAATCTATGTTGAGAGAGGTATTAAACCTCTAAGTATACAGTAGTCCATTTGGTAGCATGTACTAGATTGGTACATGATAAAGCTGGAAAACATCCGTCAAGCTCAACATTCTTCTTGGAAACAATTTCACTGCTCAACCACACTATTAAGCAAACTGTTATATGCTCTAACAGAACTCCTCAGGCAGGTTTCTCCATTTCCAAGCTAAGTTCATCTTTTTTCTCCAGTGTAATTTTTTTTGTTTTATTGGAGAACTCCATTAGAACTGATATGCTCTTTCTCTTCCATCCTTCCCCTTCTGACACCTGTCAAAAGCTATTCCCATTAATTATGTTTTCTTTTAGGGAGAGCAATTCTGGATCCTGACCATTCCTGCAAGTCACATTACGCTATCAGGATGTACCACCCTGTTGAGAACCTTTAGTATCCCACCTGTATCCTGCAGTGCTGAGGATAATTAATGTTTATGACAGGGTACTATGAGTTGTTTAATCCCTGCTGTGCATAAGAGAAATTGTCCTTTTTTTTTACTAGACCTCTGCGGACATTTCTGGGTTTTTGTTTGTTTATTAACTGGTGTTTTTCTGTCACAGCAATACACTGAGCACTCAAATGAGTGCACCATTTGCTAGGACCCAGGGATACCCATGTGGCAAATGAGCATGTGATTAGGCACACTGACTCTCTGACAGTGCTCATGTAAAGTGATTTGAAAAGTTCCCCCAGATGGAGAACTCTACTGCAGAAAGATGCATGGCTTGTTTTAACATGATCTTTGTGTTGGAAGCATCTATTAACACTTCAGTGCATACATATTAGCATTTCAGTACCTCTTCAAAAGAAAAGCAATCCTTCTAACACTCTACTTTAGTGCCTATGGCATTAAAACCTTCCATGCATTAAGGTCACTTTGTGTCTTCTCCTGAAGCCAGCTAAAATGACACAGAAGGATTTTCCCAATGCACCCATGTCCCAGGTGGCAAAGAGCTGATATTGTGTCTCTTCCATTCCCCAGCTGTGGGCTTAGGGCATACGAGAAGCTTGTTTGGAAGTGTAGGAAGCCACACACTGGGAAACAGCTGAGTTTGATGGGGATCTGGCTTGATGTGTTACCCCCATGGAGAGCATGGTTTACCTATGTACCAGCATCTGCGGTTCTCCTTTCCATCCTGCCCTCAGTCTCCTTCTGGGTGCAATCAATGTGTTGTGAGCATTTGACTGCCAGGTTATTTTTCACATCACAATTGCTTCTGTCATGTTTGCACCAATACAGGTTCCTGCAAGGGTAAAGGAGCAGGCACAGTGGTGTGTCCACAGCCATGAAGTCAAAAGGAGATGCTGGGCCTTTCAAATCTGGCTCTAAGTGTCATGTCGCAACTTAGCCTCAGAAATACCCAAATGAGAAGTGATCAAAATGTATTTTAACCCTTTCATTTCATAGAGCTTTTACATAGCTTTGCTTTTATCAGATAGATTTTACTTGGGTGGATGAAGCAGCAGATGCTGCCAGTGCCCTACAACTGCTGCTGGATTACCTGTGGGAAACGGGAGCTGCTCAATGGTCATGGAGACATCCATTCAGACTGAGCCTGTGCCTGTCTGCAATGTCATGCCACATGCAGTGTCCAGCAGTATTAAATCCTAGTCCAAGTGCCAAATTCCATAACCAGGTACATGCATTGATAACTTGACATGGTTGAGTAGGTCCCCCATAAAACAAATATTTGTGGGCGTAGATTCCAAGGTACTGAGGAATATATTACACAATCTCCACCCAGCACTGATTGTAGCTTCAAGACACATTCTTGTGGGAGCCTACTGATACATATGTATGTTCTGGTTTTAAACACTCTTGAAAATAAGCTTAGCTATCATTCCTTATCTAACAGCTCTATCTTGTCTTTCTTTATTGTACAATATCAAGGTGCTTTCCCTGTTTTGCTATGTCTGGTGTGCCAGAAAGATTGAAATCCTCTCTGTAAAGATTCCAGAGGAGCAAGGGCAGAAAACGAAAGGTAACTGCTTGGGTCATGATCAGCAATTAGAGGAAAGAACAGCAGCAAGAGAATCTACAGATGCTTGTGTAATTCCAGTGCAACTCCTGACACTTAATGCACAGGAATTAATATTAATCTAAAACACAAACATCAGGTTCTTCCAAATGCTTTTTATTCATAACACCAATATTTTGAAGGTTTCAATCATAGTGTGCTTTACTGTGCTTGTTAGTGAATCAGGCCATACTTCTCAATATGCGCCTCTTCTGAGTTAGCCCCTAGCTGACCAAAAAGATGTTGCATAAAAGACGGTGTCCGCAAGTAAATGTGATACAAAACTGTACTGAATGGCTAAACCCCAGACCTATGTTGTAGCTACCTTACATGATACTCGTAGCACAGAGTGGTCTAAGCATTCCTCCTCATGTGTGGAAAGCTTTCTGTGGGAAGCACCTAAGATGGCAGCTGCTGTCAGAGCTCACCAAAAAGCATCAAACCTACCTGTTAGTAAATGCCATTTTCTATCATGCTCCAGTCCTGAGGACATTTTCATTCTGACCATTGTTGCGTTAAAGGGTAAAGGAATTTGGCAGAAAATAAACCCCCTTGCATTCCAGCTATAAGTCTGGTTGCATAACTATCACAATGACGGATGCACTTATAGCACACTGCACTCTTGGCTTAGCCATGTTCAACACACAAGAATTACCAGACTTAGGGAGTTTGGTTGTGTTAACGAACTATAACAACTAGATTAATGAGCAGCGCAGTGTATTAAAGCAGCAGTACAGGTTCTTTTGGATTGCCGGTGATAAATACACTGTCTGCAAAGCACATACAAAAGATAATACAGTCCACTACAGGTGCATAAAATTAGGAAAGAAAAGAGCTCTAAAGGAATCTGAGTTTCCTGGGGAAGCACTCAGTACAGCCAATTGTTCGAATATCACCCAATAGGCATCTGCATGGGGCGGAAGAGACGTTCAGCCTGATGACTGATCCCAGCGATGTCCTCCCCACTTGCCTATGATGGTATCTTCCCTAATAGTCTTCCTCTTTTGGGGTCTTTTTATACTATTTTTCTTTTAGGTGGAGCTTGAGTGACTCTAGTCATACATACCTTTACTTTGATTGGTATAAAGTTCTCTCGCTTTGCTTTTAAAGTTATACGCTAGAAAAAATTCAGAGCACATGCTCCATGGAGGGGTGGTTGCACCTTGGAGGTGGGTAGCTTTCGGGATTGAGGTGTGTTTTGGTATTATGATGATATTATAATGAGCAAAGTTCACCCAAAGGACATGGTGTTACATGTCAGGACCCCAGAACTGGGCAGGTGTGATACAAATAAGAAGTAGGGCATTAGGTCGACAGAAGCCCTATTATTTTACCTCCTTGCTTCAGTGGATTCAACACAGGGACCAACTGTTGTTGTTCTTACCGTTCCAGTTCCCCAGCCCTGTGATCACAGAGCCTGGCTGTGGCATCTCCACTCTGCTCCACCCTCTGTGTTACTTTTCAGAGTCATCTCACCAAGCTCCACTGGTGTTGCTAACATCTAAAATTGCAGGTTATGTTGCTTAGGGAACTACCATGGAACCGCTTCTTTACATGTCCACTGCATTCCACCCTGGAGGGTCACCTTCCCTTGGGGGGTGGTGGTGTTATATTGATAAGTCACCTCCAGCAATCATCCCACAACCATTTGCACACAAGTATTGACTGGGAGGCATGTACACTTGTCTATGCTGTTCCCCTCCTGCTGTCTTGGCTTGGGGCATCCCTGCACGCAGCTGGTGTCGTGACATGGCATCTGGGTGCCCAGGGATGGATGCCCTGAATATTCAGACAGAATTCCTGTACCAGATTGTAAAAGTAGGCACAAAGCACTGAAAAACGGGCAGCCTGTTAAACTGCCCTTTTTGTCAACTGTTTGCACCAAACTCTCAGTATTTATCTAGGGTTTTAGAATGTGCCCTTCCCCACAGTATCTGTGCATGCACCTATATAATGGAAGTAATGTCTGTCTTTACAAATCTATGTGTGCATTACACGTACATACGTTTCAGTGTGTTACATTATTTTACAGAACTGGCCTACTACTGGAAGTAAGACTTAATTCAATTCAAATACCTTTTATTGTAGAAATTAAGAGCTATTGGGAACTAAAATTTTGGACTTCCCTACCTGAAAAAGAATCATTCACTGTTTACTCGTGAACACAACGTAAATAGACACAATGCCCACTGAGTCTCAGATATGCTATGCCATGCTAAGAGTGTATGAGGATCAAAATTATTTTTCTTAATTAATATCCATATCAAGTACAGAAATATAGTTTTTAGTGGGTTTGGGCATACTGTCATGCACAAATCTTTTGAAAGGCTATGTTAATCTGGGGCTAAATCATAGATGACATCTCTACCCAAACCTGCACTCTGGAGGGTACAACCAACTTACTTACACTCTGTTGTTCCAAAGCCAAATGCTCCCCATTTAAACTAAAGTATATGTTTCCCTGATTATAAACACTAGTAATAGCAATATTGATGAATTTTCCTACATTTGCACCAGTACTTGTAGTGGATATAATTGAAAAGCTGGTTTAAAGTGGTTAATGCTACATTTTCATTGGAAATGGCTGGCCAAAAGCCAGTTGCCTAAAAGCCAGAGATGGATTAGTAGTACAGATTTTATGCATTGCTTGCAGAACTGCTCCAGAACACTGTGCACTCCAGAAATATTAATGACACAGCCATAAACCAGACAGTAAACACTTTCAGTGCATATGGAATTAGAGGGCTTAACTGCTGTTACATTCATAGTTGCCTAAATTATTAGCAGACCAGAGCATAGTGGTGTTTATGTTTTGAATAAAATACAATCCAACATAATGATTAACATAAAAAATTAAAGCTGAAAAAAATCTTAGCTCTTTTTTGGAAAATAAAACTGAGAAGCAATCTAAGATTGATACAGAAATTAATCAAATAGTTTAATGTGGAATTGGACCGATAGATTGCATTTTCACCTTACAAAAGTTGTATGCACAATCCAGAAATGTACAGGCCTCTAACTCTTGCTGATATTGGCTAAAGTTTGATTTCTAATTACATTTTAAAGTTCTGTCTGTATAAAAGTAAGAATATACACCTGGACTAGTATGGTGTGGATCAGGAAGAAGAACATTAAATTCTGCTGTGCAAGGTGTCTGTTTCATCAGTCTTGGGGGCATTATCATTTTCTTGGCTTTTGTCAATATATTAAATGTATTCCAGAAACTTTTCTTAAAGAAGAATATTGGCACGCTTAATTGTTCTTCCATGGTACCTAGAAAAAATCAATGTGGCACTATAATGTCTGTTCTAAACTACAACAAATATCACAGTGCTTGAACAGCAGCTCAAATTATCTAAATAAATACACGGACCTCTGTTTCCTAGTTTCTATTTGTTTTTACTGTTGCAGTTTAAAAATACACTAAAATAAATTTGAATACACATGAAAATATTAAATGCATTAAATGAGTCCACAACAGAAGTTCTTGTCCCAGCAGGACGATGGTATGAGGGTTACATGAAGCAGTTCACAGGAGAAGAAAAGACTTGCCCTCTGCTCTTGCATGTGGCAAATCCTGTAGTGGTAATGAATGAGATTCTGAGTGGCTAGCTAGGAGGGAAATAAGAAAGGGAACGGCTGCTGGTAAAAGCCAAAGCTCATGGGGAAATGATCACCAGGAAGCAGTGTCCACTGTCGCCTGGAAGCTCACACCAGGACAAATAGAGAAGTTGCCTTCAGGGGCTGCTGAAAGGCTGCAGTGTTGGGGTTGTGGTGGGAATCTGTTCTTGGGATGGTGACCACCTGGAGACACATAGCTGCTCCCATGCAAGGCCCAAAATAGCTGCCAAAGCTGACGAATGGACTGCAGACATGCTAAGTACACGTGCTTGCCAGGTATCCCCTTACAGGCCAATGCATCTAACAGATGTTTGGAGAAAAGGACTCCATTGTTGGCCTCTGCGTCATATAACTTCTGCTATGAATGGCATCTTTTTAATTTAGCTTATTGATCTCTTTAACAGAAAAAGATATAGCTTTTATTTTACCATCTGGTGCCTTTAAAGCTTTGTTATTCTGGGAAAAACTGTTCTCCAAATGGGTAAACTTGTCAATGCCCTCATATACTTCCAATACTTCATTTTGTGGGCACAAAATAATAAAAGTAGTCAAATGTGTAGTTATAGTAGGAATTCTTAGACCCTATTCAAATTATCCTTGATTGTTCACAGGATTTGTGCTGATGAGATGTTGTCAGATCTCTTCAGCTGGGCAAATGAGAAAGACAAATGCCAGCAGTTTTAGATCCACGCTCTTCCTCTTGCTTTTGTCTGCACTGCAGACTGAGCAGAGAGACACTAGCGAAGATGGGATCTCTGTTTGTTAGAGCTGGCCTACACGGGAAGTCTTGCCAGGAAGAGGATGCTTTTCTGGCTTGGGTTTTTTCTGGCTGGGGCTTGTAGACCAGCAAACGTTTGCATGGTAAAACTTCCTGAGGGAGACAAGGTGCAAGTATTGGTCAAGTGAAAGCCCATTTTCAGCCTTCAGAACTTAGATCAAACATGAAATAACCTAAAAATTAGGACTGAAAAGGGCATGAGGGCCTGTCCAAGGGCTGTCCATGGGAAACCCAGGAAAACATTCAGTCTGTTCTCACCTGACTCCAGCCCAGGTGCCTGGATCCTGCATGTGTTCTAATGTTAGTAGTAAATACCATAACTTCAACGAGAGTTGGACTGAGTTTGTAGATAAAGTA